>VXAY01000038.1:768979-906700 GCA_013399855.1 Oxyruncus cristatus
AAAAAAAAAAAAAAAGCTACTGGATCTCAAAAAAGATTTGAAATGGTGCTGACTTGAGTTATGTTTCTGTCCTAGATTTGATACTTTTCCAACCCAAACCCATACACCAATCTATATTTATAAAACCTTGAGCAAATAAGGCTCAGAGTAGTCATGGCTGTGTCGTTCAGGAATGTGTAATGGCCTTGCAAATGCAGTGTCTCAGAGCCTTGCTTCTCCAAAGCTCTTTCAACAAAAGTAAATATAGGAGATGAATACTAGAGGGAAAGGGTGGATTTCATCTTATTTTTGTTACATTATTATCCCGGCTTACAACAATATTTATCACCCTACAGTTTGATTTGTTATAATTTATGTTTACCTTTTATCTTGGAAGAAAAGAGTATCAGCCCTCCAAGGATAATGGAGAAGCCTTGTTATTTAATTATTCCAAACTATCTAGTGCTTTGGTACACAAAAGATAACAGTCAACATACTGCTACAAGTTTGCTGATATGCAAGCTGTGGTCAAGATAAAATATTTAACAGCAGGAAAAAATACACTTTATAGTGCAGCTGCTATAATGGGATTTTAAATAAGGAAAAACAATTCTGTTTATTCTCAGTTTTGAAAAAAAGTACAAAGCTAACTACATTCATCCATAAATTAACTTGATAACAAGGGAAGACCGGTGGATAATGGAACTTGACTGTTTAACATACACACACCAAACAGTGCAGGTAACTGTCAGAAGCAACACCATCAACACATACAAAAAAGAACTGATGTTATCTTGGAAACAGTGAAAGTAAAGCTTAAAGAGATCGCACTATCATATTGCCCCCAGGTTCATTTCCAGACTCAGCATAGCTTCCTCTGTAGAGTTACATATATTTGAATGTGTAGGAACAGAAAAGGAATAAGGAAAAAAAATTAAAAATAATAACATGGACCACATCCTTGTAAACTGGTGTCACTCCATGGAAACAGATGCTGCAGTGCCAGCTTGTGCCAGCTCAGGATCTGACATTACATGGAAAAATCCTGAGGCACCTGCAATTCTGTGGGAGTGAATAATTTATGAATACATGAAATGTTCTGAATACCATATTTCTGAATATTTTTCCATTCACTCCATCCTGATCCTTTCACAGACCATGTTCTTTAAACCCATTTATTACAAGCTTCACGGTCGAATTGTGACAATGACAATTATTTGGCCAATCCTCACCTGTTTCAGTTTTTTTGCCTACTGCAGTTTTTCTGGAAGGTGAAGAGAGGTGATTATTTTAGTGTATTCTTCTTCTGACAGTTCTTAGAAAGTGATAGACAAAGGATAGACAGGTAATCCTTCTTGATTAAGAGGACAGATACAGTCTCTGTTGGCTTCTCTAATTGCTTTGGCTGCACTATAAATTTTATTTTAGCTTTGTTCAAGTCTACATTCTGTTTTTAGACCTAGCACCCACTAAATATTAGATAAGTTTCTCAAGTCTACTAACAAGTCAGATAAGGTGAGGGTAGAAGGCTGGATATAACATATCTCTAACTGAGCACCTCACTAAAACCCTTCTCCTAGGATCCCATATGCAAACCTAGAGATCAATAATAGAAAACCCCAGTACTCAGCACTAATCCAGAATTCATTTTTTTAGAGGGAGGGTCTACTTGTTGTCTCTGAACCACCCAGTTCACAGCTCATCCATTATAGAATTTCTCATCAATGGCTGAAATTCTGGCAAAGCCTGGGCATTCATTCCCTCCAGGTGCAAATTCTCAACAAGAGTACTGCTCAGGGTGATCTTACCTGAAAAGCATCCAAGAAATTCACTATAGATCAGAAATAGATTATTGCATTTCCAGGTGCCAGAGATAAAAATGAAGTGTGCTTCCAGATGTGAATGCATATATGCAAAGCTCTACTGCAGCAAAACCATTCTGGCAGCAAGACTTTCACACAGTTCCTACATGCAAATGTCTTTGTGGATTTGTCTGCAATAAAGATGAAATGTGAGTCAAACCCACCACAGATATGAAGTTCCGAGGCCCAAGCTCAGGTTTCTCGTGGTGGATTTGCTATCTCAAGTCCAAACCTGAGCAGCTTCCTAGGCTCCCTCTGTCCCTGCTTTCACCCAGAGCAGGAGGCCCCTGCTGAGTTTGTGTTGGTACCAACAGCCCCACCATAAATATCCCGTGGGATTTCTATGTTGAGGACACACATAAACGTGTAGCAGAACCAAACATTTATGTGGGCCTTGTGAATCCTACTCCAGCCCCTTAAGCAGAAACCTTTATTCCCATTGCCTACTTTTGATCAAGAAATCCTGTGTTTTATGTACACCTTTGCCAGCAATGCTAGAGGAGCTCTGCACTCCTTGCATGTGCACAATTTCCCATTAGTCTTCCTGAGATTTATGTATGCATCCAAAGAGAGAATGGCTCTCTATGAATGTTTTAACAATCAGAACAATGAAGCATTGTGCATCAGACTGTTAAAAATGTTTCTAAACACTGTGTTCAATACACACTACTTGATTTCCAAAGCTACTCTGGACAGAAATGATTTAGAAAACAACTCACAAGTAAAGTAAAGCTCTTCTAATAAAACAAATATTTCACAGTTCATTTAATCTAAGATATTGAAAAGAACTGCCAGTACTCAGGTACGTGACCTGAAGCACAGAACTTTATTGCTTTCTCCACCAGGGATTAGAAATGTTTGGAGCAAAACAGTTGCTGCTAGGCAGGGCTTCCTTAAAGCTACCAGTCATATCCCAGGACCACTTATCCTTTCCCAAGCAATACATAAAAAAAGAGGAGGAATCTGAGGTCAAAAAGATTTCACTGTGTTTTTTGGCTTTCATCTATCACATTACAGAACAAATTCCAAATTCTCAACTAAATGAGCAAAATAATTCAAAGCATTTGCATTTGGCAATATGTATTAGGAGCTTTACATTTTCTTACAATTTTGTTTTTTGCTATAGGAAGTGTTTTATTCTAGATGACCATTTGCCTTGTTGGTGCAACAGTGCTCTCTCCCAGTTCTTGCAAAAATTTTCCATCTCACCATTTGTCCTCCCATATCCCTTTATTTCCCCTTTTCTTCCATTCAGTGAAATGCTTGTTCTAAAGGCACAAGAGTGTCATTAAGGTGGTCAGTCTGCAGAGTCATGATGTTCGTGCCTAATGTTTGGAACAGACGAAGTTCACATCACTCAGACAACATGAGGCCTATGCCCTGGACATTTTGTGCTGTGTGGCCAGTTACAACTAAATAGAGATTACAAGTGTCAGACCAACCAGATGGATAAATTAGTTTTCAACAAACAGATTTTTCAGAGAGTGGTGTAGCTTAGGTGTTCTCACTGCATGCTGTTATCTATTTCACATTGTAGCATCTTAATAAAAATCAAATTATATTCAGGGAACTACAGCTCTTCTGTACTAATCTCAACAATCCAATGAATTATCAAAGTTCTCCAACTCTAATTTCTCTGTGAACTGACACTTTTGCTGTCTGAAATAACTAATGCATTCCAAGGAAAAGAAAGTTAGTCAAACTTAGTATCACTCAATCAAAATTTAAACTGATTGTAATCACCAGCATCAATGCCTTCTGTTGTTTAAGTATAATAAACTGCACAAGTTCAACCCCAGCCAAACACATCACACCCGTTTTCATACCTAAAGAAAGATCAGATCCACAGTGGTAACCTTTTATTATCTTAACCTCCAGGGACTGCTTGGAAACCTATTGAGGAAGGACACAGGAAGAGTGTGTGCCATGGGAAAATGCAGCAGCACATTCCAAAAATAGTTGTAATAACGGTGAAACTTCTGAGGCTCTCACCATACCCAAATACGAGATTAAGACCAAAACCACACCTCTCCCACCATATTTCCACAGCACCAATGCTGCCTACAGAATTAACTCATCTGAAGGAGACTCAAAGGCTTTTGCTGTTACTTCTTCATTGTCTTCTAATCAAAGATAATTTGATGAGTGAAATTATATTAAAAAAATATTCCAATAAAACCTAATTCTCTGAACACATGGAGAAATTTCATTCCAATTGAAATCAATGGGATTTATGGGCCTAAGTGCCTTTGGGACTCTAAATCTTAGTATATTTTTCTACAATGTAATAATCAATAGTTCTCAAGGTGAGAGGACTAGTAATGCTCCAGATCCCTTATGAAGATGAGGGTACTTTTTACCAGCTGTCTCTGAGGAGACTGAAAATAATTATTTGCTTTCTTCTAGATCATCAGAAAAATATTAAAAGTTGAATCAGTTTCTTTTAACAAACACATGTGAACAAGTATCAAAGTGACAACCATTGATTTATTCATCTGTTTATCAGATATTGTGACTGAGCAAACCCATCTTGCTAAAAGATTTGCAGATAAACAAGACATCCATTGACAGCATAGATTATCATGAGCTGTAAGCTCTTGTACTGAAAAAATACAGCAAAATTCCATAAGACATTAATAATGTGTAGCCCTTAGAAAAATGATTTTTTTCCATGTTATTTTAAGTGAAATTTCTAGATATAAAAATTGGAGGAGGGAGGGGAAGGAATATAAAAACACATTAAGCAGAAGTATAAAGTTTTTCTTCATATAGACCTGACATACAATTTTTTATTTCATATTATTTGGTATAACTGTAATTGAACTCTAATTTCTCTAAAGCCTGATGGCTTGATGTTCAAGTACTTAGTATCAGGAGACCACTTTCTGACAAATATGGCAGCTTAACATGAGAGTTCAGCTCTTTTGAAAAATCAGGATTTCACCTACTTAAAATTTTGAATGTTTCTTTTGTTGGATTTTCCACCAAGTCATTTCAGTTTGAGTACCAACCTCCTGTATTATTTTGACAGAGTTGGCAAATTTGTCTTTCATACACATCCACATAAACAGAACATTGCCTTTGGAGATGGCTCCAGATAATAATTAATTGGAAATTGCATACATCCATTAGTAGAAGAACATCTAAACAAACAGAAATTGAACAAAGAGAGCACTGTCGAGTAAAACCCTCACAACTTAACCTGGGCTTCTGCCTGCCCCAGTAGGGGGTCTGGGTTGGGCATTTTCATAAAATGCTCCTAAAAGAAACCTGTTTTCCCTACAGTAAAATTAATTTGAAGAAAAGATCTATCACAAAACAAACAAAAAAAAATCATCTTGGGTTTCTACTCTGAAAAAGCTCGGAGAGAAGGAATTTACTTTACTGAGCTAAAAGCAAAAGCAACTACCACACCATGTAGTCAACTTCTGATAAAGCAGCTTGCTTGCAGAATAGCCCATAAATGCAGTATGTAAGTATGCATATAATACTCATAAGTTTGTACATAATGGGTTGGTTAGACTATCTTAAACAAGATTTGGTGAAAGAAAACCAGTAGGCTTTGATCTTTACTTAAATACATCCACCTAACATGAATAATTCACTCCAACTTGCTCCAGTCGTAAGGTGATGAGAAGTAAATGGTAGACACCAACATGATGGGAGTCCTTTCACAGTGTCCATTTCCAAAGAAACCAAACTGAAATTCTGTCTTCAGTTACAAATGAAAAGGCAGGATTCAGACTTCAAAGCATCCTCCTTTTTCTAGGAAAAGCAGAGAAAAGAGCCATCATTTTTATGCTAACAAAGGTAGAAATAATGCCTTTCTTCTCTCATCTTTACATAACAACATGGACATTGTTGGTCTGTTGTGGATTTAACCTACATTTTGAGAGCTGGACCAGTTCCATACTGACCAATAACCACTGCTCTTACCCCAAAAATCTGCACCACACTTTTGCCTATGTGTAGCTCTTGTGTGAGACAGTCATAGAAATAAAGAGCATTACCTTACTTCTTCTCACAGTAGCTCTTGATTAACCTGTCTTTACAAAGCTATTCAGTATTTCTAAGTTACCTACCTTTTCCTCCTCCTATGCTGCCAGAGCCATGGTTAAAAGAGGGAGCATTATTTTTACACAGCTTGTCTGATTTTATCTTTCATTAGTTTGCCAAGAATAAAACAGTGCAGTAGGGAGGAAAAGCTGTTCTTCCAATACCTGTCCTCTTATACTTCACGTGCTTGTGGCTGTGCAGTAACCTTAGTGCTCAGTTTTGAGCTGGGCAGTGTTGGAGCAACTGTGATTATAAATTTGCTTGTGACATTGTAAATGCCTTTTTACATGATTGCTATTCCTTAGCAATTATCTTTGCTAATCAATAATATCTTGTAGTCTTTGGATGCAAGGCCCAGATAAAGTTCTAGCTGTCATATTGTAGGCTTAGGATGTGGTTATTGGCAATCAAGACCCAGCAGTGTGTCTTCAGGGAGAACAGAGGCAGGTCAGGGATTCTTCTCACAGTTTGATGTGACCCAAGTCCAATGCGTGGAGATGGCAGCTGCTTTACATTGACCTCCCATACACTGAATATTGCAACAATCCACAGTCAAAACAAGGCCCATTTCTTTTTAAAAAGCTGTCATCCAAGCTGTGATCAGGTTATGTGAATACAATTAAATTGACAAATTCTAGCTATGTACAGACTGTGGTTTTCAAATAATTTCCTATTTTACAGTAGTTTCTAAAATACCATGTTTGATGGTCATGGACAGTGATCTTAGCCAGCTCTGAAGAATACAGATCATTCTTTAATAGTTACAATATGAATGCAGTCCAATAACCTGTCTTGGTCTGTACCAGAAGCTGCATTAAAAGCAGGACTCCAGGACATGTCTCCTGAGGAGATGCCTATTTTAACAGAAGATGAGAAAACAAAAGAAAGTCAGCTACAATATTGTATTTTCCAAAGTTCTGCAGTAATAAAGGCTTTTAGAGATTTCCAGGAATTAATATCCTTTCAGTCAACCAGCTGAAGTAAGTATAGATTGGAAAGAGAAAATGCCACTAGGTGGATCTATACTTAGGCAATGAGGAAGACATTTCTCTCACCTGTGTTGTGAACTACCTCTGTCCCTAGATCTGGTAACTTGGAATAGCTCCAAATTCCAAACCTCAGTGGAACAGCACTCCATTGCCATCTACCACCTCTTAAGAACTCCAGCATTAGGTATTGATAATTTCAGGGTAAATAGCTATCATGTCTATGTATCTATCTTGTCTCCATGGATGCATGTCTAGCATAATAGACTTAAGCTACTTAACATGAAAACAGTTATTTGTAAATTGTTTGCCCAAAATACAAGTGTAAGTTTTGAAACTCTCAGTGTTAGAAACCTGATGCTTGATATTCCGCAGATCTGTTAAACAGGATTCAAGGCCTATGTATGTGTCTAAACAGCATCACTGACCATTTCTTACTATTAGCCTAAAATGCTCCAGATTACTTGTCAGTTCGTGAAGTATTTAAAATATTCGGTAAGCAACTAATAAATTGTTACTAATGCTGTATGTCAAATAAAATTGCACTATGAAAAATTAAAAAAAGTTTTAATTAAGCTGCACGTGTTTCAAATGATATGAACTTTCCCTTGCCTCTCCATTTTACCAGAAAAAAACTGTCCATACCATAAAAAAAAAAAAAAAAAGAAAGAAAAAAAGAGCATTTCTTTATTTCATTATACTACAGCAGATTTGTCAGTAATGGGACTAGATTCTGTAAATGGTGGGGCCAATAATAGGCCAAATTAAATTCTCAGATCACCAGACAGATTAGTCAGGCACTTCCCAGTTATATCCTTGGGTTATTGTTTCTTATATTATACCAAAGGATATTTAAATATGTTTTTCTCCTGCTAAGAACATTTGCATTAGGAGTTCCTTCCAATTGCTCAAAAAAATCTGAAGTGGCTGAGTTTTCAGTGGAGCTAGTGGGCCAAACCTGTTTCTGATGTAAATCTAGATAAATGGATTTACTGCACCAACAATGGACCACAGTGGTGTTTTACTTACCCCTACATATGCCTTGCCTCTCCATTGTATTCGATTTTCTATGGAACACTGCTAATAAAGATACCACTTCTTATGTTTTAAAGGTATTTGAAGGCCTTGTGGAAAAAGGGTACAGTTTTAATAAATATTAATCTTCTATTTCTACTAGCGACTACATTTAGAAATATATAATCCTATGAACAATCCCACCTCGTGTATAGAGTCAGAAAAAAAAAAATCACAAGACTAAGTAAAACCCTGCAAAGTAAACAGAATAATTATGCAAAGCTGTATGTGGAGCAATTTAAGCCTTGGCCAATAGTGGGGGCTAATACTGACAAGAGTTTATTTAAAAAATAGCAGGAAAAGAAGAATGTATATAGTATGCAACTATTATTCAAATGAAAATAATAAAAAGCTTTGTTCTGAAGGATGCCTGGACATAAGCCTTCTGGGATTTCCCTTAAAGAGATCTTCTCCTTTCCTTTAATTATATTTGGGATAGAGTGAAACAGCTTTCATGTAACATCTACTGCCACCCTCACAGGCAGTTGTGGTCACATGCACTCTTTGATGTGCGTTTTCAGAAAGTGCAGCCTATTGCCCAAGTTTCAACTTGTCTGAGCCAACCCAGCTCAGCCAACTGTACCACTGAAGACAGCGGGGTCAGTCTGATGATAAACTGAATAAGCTCATTGCACATCGAGCACTTGCTTATGCACAGGCGCATCAAAACACATTTGCCAGGGCAGCTTCAGTTTCAAGTTCTTGTACTTTTTGCAGGAGTGCATCAAAACCATAAACCACGCTGGCTTTTGCTTTGGACACTGCTCAGGGACACAGCAGCTCTCTTGCAAAATTTTCTAGAGACCTTCATGGCTTAAGGCATTTCCCTGGCACCTCGTTCTCCAGATGTAAAGGAAGGCGTGTGGGATTTCTATTTTTTTGTTTGTTTGTTTTACTTACCTGCTTATTTCAGAGCAGTGAAAAAGACACATCAAAACCACAGACTTCAGGCAACTTTACTCTGTCAAGCATTTAAGAAATGCTATTCCTAATCAAAATATCTATAGACACTAAGATATTGCAGTACATTAGAAAGGCTTCTCAGTTACGTTGTGATTAAAAGAAGGAAAAGACAACACCCATAAAATTCTAATTAGAGAATTACTGACTCCAGGAGAGATTTTCAGAGGAGTCTGAAGGATACGACACCTTTATTAAAAGGGATTTATTTAAAAAAAACCCCAACACTAGCATGAAAATCAAACCAGCCTGTCTCCCACTTCCAAATAATTCTCATTTCTTTTTGCAACCTACTGGCTAGTGCCATCTTGCCTTATTTACACTGCATACTGACTATCAGAAAACCATACAAAAAAATTCATACTTCAATTTCAGCCAACAGTAATGGAAAGTGTAACCTAAATTGCCTTACAAACGCCTCTTGCATCTGTAAGTGAATTAAACTAAACTTCTGAGAAGCCTGTCTGCTCAATGCCATTGTGAACAGTATGAAGTAGGTCGGAGGCAGGAGCACGGATGGGGTATATCCCATTTGCATAAGGAAGATAGCTCTTTTGTAAACATTGATACAGAATGGCAAGTCTAGCAATGACTTTTTCCCCCCTAAACTCTCTTCCCTCTGACTTACACATCCTTGTAATATATACTGCTGTTTTGACTTGAGCCATGCACCCAAATAGACTATTTGTGGAGTATTTGTGATGCACAGATCTATTATGCACAGCTATCAGAGGTCAAACACAGAGCAATTCTATACCTCTGATGTCAGCCTGAACAGAAGCATTGTTCTTGGCAGTGACAGGAAAAAGGCACCACATCCAAATTACTGAAAGCCTTCTCATGGCAGAAGAAAAAGCTGTCAGTTTAACAGCTGAACACAGAAGGTTCAACCAGTATATATCCTTCTCATTCAAGTAACACGAAACCCCGGGAAAAAAAAAAAAAAAAAAAAAAAAAAAAAAAAAGGGGAAAAAAAAAAAAACCCAAACCTGGAACTGTGTCAGATTTTTTAAGTTGGAAAAGCTCTTGTCAATGCTGAACAAAGAAAACCAGCCATTTGTGTTGCCAAGACAGTGCTACTGAATTACAAAATAAAAGAGAAAGAAGGAGCCTCGATATAAATATATAATGTGCATGTCTGTACAAAAAAAGAAAATATTCTAAATTTACTATAGTTTCCTATTTACACTGCAAAGTAGGATGCAATCTGTGTGAATATCTGTTAACATGCACACTCATATATAGGTATATGATGATCTATAGTAAATCTATAAAATTTGTCCCCTATGTATATTTCCCTCTTCTGTGTTTCATTACTCAAAACAAAAATAGTTCTCTCTAATTACCAGCCTCATATCTTATTCATGCTCAGTGTATGTTCCTGGAATAGCATCCCCAAACTCCACAGCTGCACTTAAAGAGCGAGGAGACATCCTCCCTGCCTGGGGTGAATGACCCCTTCACGCATCTTTGACAAAACAGACCTTAGCATGTCAACAGCTATCTAATAATGATACAAGAAAACAATCTCATGACTCTGGTCTATATGAAATAAAGGTGTAGGCTGTGTCATGCCCTGAGGCTACAATCCCCTCACAGTTCCCCTGGAACAAAGTAGTGCTCAGTGTAAGGGAAAGCTGTTCGGAACTACAGCAATGGTAAGTACCAAACCTTCACTTCTTTTTTCCCTCATAGTTCTAAAACATACACTGCGTGAACAGAAAGCATTTGTAAGAGCTAAGTATGTCATCCAGCTTACAGGCTATATTTCATTTTCTAATGCATAAGTAAGAGAGATTTAAAATGCCAGTAAATAGTTCTAATCCAGCTGCATCACACAAGTGAAGCGTTAGATGGGGAATGTGCCTGCATCTGTCATCTGATCTGCCACATGGTCCTTGAAGAAGTATCAGCCCTGAGAGGTGCTTTACTAGTTTTGTTTTCCACTGCCACTGGATAAGCAGTTTAAAAAGTGATGCTAATTTTTAGCAAAAGAACTATGAGAAGTAATGTGAGGAGACAGTTGTACACAGTCACAGGATGAGTTCAGAATATTAAAACGTTACTCTCTGCCAACATTAAAGAAAGAATTGACTTTAATTTCATTCCTGTGGGTTGCTGTTGCTTTTTTGTCATTACAAAGCAAAAATAGATCATTTTTGCTGAATAGAAGTTCCCATGCTCTTCTTATTTATCTCACACTTGAAGTCACAACACTCGTGACAACATAATTGTCTCCATAGAAACTAATTGAGTTCTCACAAAATGGAGCATTTGCACAATATTTGGACCCTGTTTACTGAAAATCTACTAAATGGGTGTACCACACAAACTGTCACCACTGGCAGATTTCAGAGAAACCCACGAACCAGTTTAGTAGGAATTTATGAAAACAATACTGTTATCCACCTCTAACCAGCCAAAAAATAAATCAGTCATTACCTTAGGGCCAAGTAAACTTCTCAGCTGCTCAGCAGCAGGATACATCAGCCTCCGTGTTCTTTTATGCTCAGGTGTAGCTCTGTTCAACCTCAACTTTGCATTAGGTCTCTGATTACTGTGAATTGTCAATACCTGACACTGACTCACAAACCAAAGAAAACACTGTGAATATCGTTTACGATGTAGAATGGATTCTAAGGTTAAGTTCCTATTACCTTTATTTATCATCTGCTTCTAATTTTAAGCCTCTAATCATCACTGAGGATCTCTTTAGGCTCAACTTTGACATCAAACTAAATTCCCAAAACCTCTGCAAAGACAGGATTTCTATAAAAACCTTTAGGAAACAGTGGAGTTCTGAATTTTTCTTTATTTGACTGCAATAAGTGGTAAAATGAGCCTGTATCCCTTTGCTATATCAATGCCTGGAATTGCTTTTGTACGTAACACTAAGTGGGAAATATCTTGCCTAGTTTCATCCTTTAGGCTCCCTTTACAGCAGTCAGTAGGTACTGGCAGATAATGACTCAATCCACGTACTCAAGTATCTAAAAGTAAGGTGGTGTCTGGAAATGAAGTCAGTAATGAAATTCTAATTAGTTTCAAAACTGTAGCACATCCTCCTGCGTGGCTGACCTTCAAGGTCACCCTGACCATCCGGCTGTGCACCACATTCCAGCGTTGAAGAGGGGAGGGTTCTGCTCATCAGTGATTTAGAAAGGTGAATGCAAGACAAATCTAGTGATACTCTTCCCAAAAACATTGTCTAAATATTTCATTATCTCTAATGGATAGCTGCTGTTTGCTAAACCTCTCGATGGTTTTCGGAGGCAGGATGGGTGTCTTTTGTTGTTGTTGTTGTTCAGACTATGCAAAAGAAGGGGAAAACAGAATTCTTGAGCATCTGATGATCAGTAGAGCCTGAATACCTCAGGACCAGCCCACTTGTACGTAACATACTACCATTTGATGCTGTCTTAGGTACTTGTCAGAAAAGAAACAGATGGTGCCAATAAAAGGCAAAAATGAACTTCATTCTTCCATAACAAGACAATAAAAGCCAGCATAATATTATTATTTTCCATAAGTCAGGTCTTAACGCATAGGGGACAAAAGATGAAAAACTGGAAAAAATAAACCTCTTCCTTTTGTTCCAAAGATTTGATGTCATCACTGCTGGTTTTTGGAAAAGAGCTTGCAAAACTTTCAAAATCCTTTTTAGCTTTTAGGTTGCTCTGCTTAGGAATTTAGAAAGGATGTCAGTGTAGGGTTACAGACCAGATTACAATTCTCTTTGCTGCCAGGTGCATGTGGGCTGGAGGGATAAATAAGATGCATGGAGATGAAGTTTGTAGTTATCTCTTTTCTCATATATTGACAGAATATATTTCACAATGCACTGACAGGTTTTGGGTTTTTTTTTCTTTTTTGTTTCTCTCCCATCCCTAGGATCCCTTGAGTATGTAGATGTTTTTCTTTCTCTCTTGTTTCCCCATTCTGGCTTGCAAGTTTATCCCGCACACCTGCAAGAGCAGGAGCTTTCCGTCACAAAGAGCTGCCAGAGCTCTCATGTCAAGGAGGAGACATAATTTGGAGCATCTTTTTCAGCTTCATTAATAACAAAACACCTGTGAGCTAGGGAGTTTAAGAGATTATGTCTTCATCATTTATGAATCTTCCTCCCTGCTGTGGCACTTAGCTCTTTGCCAGCTCAACCTGGCACAGTTCCTCAGCATCCAAAATTAAAAAAGGGAAAAAATGCCCTTTTGTCTCCAGTGAAAGCAGTGTGGATGGAGAAGGCAGAGTGCTGGGAGAAAACAGCACCAGGAGCTGAAAGCCTAACCCTGCTAGAGCTGCTAAGAGTGACACGCCTTGACATTGCTGTCTATTTAGTCTCAGTTTGACACTGTTTTTTTGCTTGTTTTAAGGAAAATAATGGGCAAGGGAAAAAATAATCCTAATGATTCAAGTATGACATTAAAGCTGCTCTTCTCCTCCACAGTCCCACTCCAAACTTACCATAGTCCACTGAATTTTTATTTTTATTGATGAATAAAATAGCTGTGGCAAAGGTAGGGAACAGTTTCTAAGCCTATCTTTCCATACTAAGTTGTTAAAGGGAAGAACTGCCATTAACACATTCTTGCCATGAAAGGTTAAACCCTATGGCAAAGATTTATTTTTTAAATCATTGTCTTTATTGGAAAGCTTCAAGGAACACTCTCACAAAATGTTCCATTCTGAAGGACTACCAAAGGAACGGCATTTGATTTGCAACCAAACTAACAGCAGCTATACAACACACTGTGGTTAATTTGACCTCTGAGGACACTGAAGCACTTTGCAACTATCCCAGACTCCCAGGCACTGAAATCGTCTTTTGATATCATCTGAGTTATTGCCATCCCCCATGAGCCTTTTGAAATCCTCTCAATACAAGTGTTAGGACCTAGGGGTCCTTTGGTAGACAGCATAAATGCAAGCCAGAGATCATTGAATAAATCAATTATTACATCTCACAGTGTTTTTCAGCAGGATAAAATAACTTGGAGGACTGACAGATATCCCTACCTAACTGTGGCAGACACAACAGCGACCACCATCGAAGAATTTTAACTGATGCTGTAGTATTAGCATCAAAACTTGGATGAGAAACCACATCTTTGAAGGCCAAACAGTCACTAAGGCACAGAATTGAATGACCAAATCTGTCTTTTGTGATTTTTAAAGAACAAACTATGGCTTCAACAATTGCTTCTGCTTTTACTTTGGGGATGGAGTGGGGGTGCATCTCTGTCCACCATTTTTGTCCTGATGCTTAGCACTCCTGGGCTCTTGCCTTTTGTGGTACACGTGAATAAAAAGCTCAGATTCTTGCACTCTGATGAACACATTTATTTTAGGATATACGGATTTTGCATGCAATACCAGTTTTATGTACTCCTTGCAGAAGAAATGTACTAAAAATAATGGTTTGAAATACAAAGCCTGAGCAAGAGCTGATGTACCACAGGTTTCCCCTCAACTCTGCTAATGGACCTCCTCTGTGCAACTTACAGAGTCTTTCTTCTTTAGCAAGACATTTCTGGCTGCCCTTGAGTTGTGCTACTCTGTGACATAATCACATGTTCTGCAAGCAGAAAATGAGAGCATCTGTTATTCATATTCTAGTGCTTCATCATATAAACAATGAGTTGAACCTGCCCCATCAGGGCTGCCATCCTGGTTCATTAACAGATCGCGCAATGCACGTAACCCCAACGTGAGCAAGTGTCTCTATGGGATATGCCTGACTTCAAGTTCAAATCCAAACACAAAGAAATCCAGCTGAGACCTTTGTTCTTTTCTCACATGGCAAACACTTAAAACCCCACTGGAAATTCAAAATGGTAAGATACTGTGTGTTTCTGCAGGGGGAAGCCTTAATGTTCAGTACCTATAATGTTCAGCACCTATGGTTTGTGGACGACCAGGATTCAAAAACACCCCCTCCCCCCCAGATTAGCTGGTAACATTGGAAATGTGCATCCTAAAATCTCACCACAGAAAATTTTTAGAAACATGCTATTCAAAAATTCGCACAGTTCTTATGTTCTTGAATATTCCCAAGTTCAGTTTTACAGCATAACTAACTTCTGGACAGAAAACTTGAATTGCTTTAAATGGCATGACATTCCACTGCTGCACTGGTTGACAAGCATAATTCAGACAGCCCACTGCTTGGTTCTGAGTCACTGTTTTAGTCTAGTTTGTGAAGAAAACTGAAAAGTTTCTTATATATGTATTCTTTTGGGAAAAAAAAAATAAAATAATCACTGTAGGATGGAAACTAAGAGATCCCAGCCCAAAGGCTAAAATCAAGACATAATATACAAGAAATAAAACAAACAAACAAAAACCCCGAAGACATATCCACGGTGAAAAGAGGGTATGAGAAAACAACTGAGTGAAAAAAAGGAATGTGAAGGGATTTTCTACTTATTGTTGAGTCGCTATTCTCTCATTCTAATTACCATACACTTTAGAAGATAATACGACAAAATAAGCAGATGAGATCAACAAGAGCAATAAGCCTCACTCACAGACTAAAAGCAGGTGGAAGAAGGAGAGAACAACACGAATGGAGGAGGACTTCTGATCTGGAGGAGAAAGATGCCATGGACACAGCTCACCCAGACCGAGCTCCCGGCCTGGCTGGGGAGAGGGGCAGCCCCCCACAGCCCCCAGAGCATCACTGCCCAGGGCATCCTTCTGCCTCAAGTAACATGAAACCACAGAAGGAAAACTAGAACTCTCAGATGTTTAAAGTTACAAAAGCTTCTGTCGGTGCCAAACAAAGAACACGACTGAGGCAGTGCCTTGGATTAATAAATAAAAGGCAGAGTTTCAACATATATTAATAATCCAAGTATACACTCTGCTATGTATGCAATGCATATATCTCTCCGTACTGAAAGATACAATAGTACCTTCTAAGATTTACTTATAATTAATGTATTTAATGCATAAGCAAGCATTATATAGAAAATTATGAGTACAATATAGGTCATATGTGTACAAATAATCACCCCCCGAGAAGAGAGTCTTTACGTTAGAAACTTCTCTGCTATCTTTCCTAAACACCCAGCAAATGAAGGTCTTCCTAAACCCAGTAGCAGCTCTGACAGCCTGAGGGCAGGCTGACACTGGGTGCCTGTGCTCAGGCAACCCAATTGTACTGTTAACATTTAGAACCCCAATCAACAACACATATCAACTGTTTTGCATGTAATGGCATTGAGTAGCTTCTAAATTTAAAAAACTGAGCATATTGCCCATTCAAATGGGATATTCCTTGTTATTTTGATGTTAAATGTGATTTACAAGGCCAACAAGTTAACAGCACAACCAATAGCTAACAAATCTGTAACATATGGATGTGGCTCTAGAGATGACAAATATGCTCTGACTCACCTGCAGTTTATTTTCTAGTGTACATAGATGCCTGTACTCAGGCTTTATCCAGACTCTTTTCCAATGCTGCCAACAGATAAAAAATTGAGAGCAATTTCAATCAAGACTTTCACAGACCAGCAATGTAAATAGTCTTAGGAGACATGACAGGTCCATCTCTTTAAGCAGCATTTGTCATTAACTTATATAAATCTTATGGCTGGAGGCAGGATGGAGAAAAACAAATAAGAAAAACCAAATGCTACCTTACTAATTAACAGTAATGGTGATTAAAACACAGGAGTTCCCAGAACCCTCAGCAAGGAACTGGTTGGGCAACATATAAGCCAGAAGCTTGACCAAACTACTGTCTTGAATAACCTGGAGGGTTGAAGGGAACATCTACTTACAGAAAAATCCATCAGATATCTGTCTTCTGTTGTTTATATTATTGACTTGATCACTTGGCAGGGGAGGTGAACAATGGGAAGTCAAATTCCCAAATGGTTTAATTCAGCACAGCTTAATTCAGCTTTAATTTAGCACAGTTTCATTGACTGCAGTCCAGCTGGGCTGATTTATTCCAGTTAAAGGCTTGGCCCCATTCTAGTGTAACTGGTGAAAACTATTATCCACTGAAAGCATGATCATAAAGAAAAAGGTATTGAGAGGCATAGTATGAAATACAGGGTGTTGATATACTGAATGCTAACAGTGTTTATCGCAGACAGCTCACTCTCTCACTGCTGTGATTACAGTTGCCTTTTGTTACTACAGAGCGAAAGAAGAACATCTTTATTGCCTGGAAGTCCATGTGCTCCTCCTATTTATCTTGCACTTGAAATCTTTACCCTTAGTTTGTGACAACATAATTATCTCCATGGAAACTACCTAAATTGTCATGAAATAGAGCGCTTACGTAAGCTCAGGACCCTGCTGCTTTCCCAGTAATCACGAGTACCGTACAGAACTGCCACCACGGGCACATCTCACATGGGTCCGCTCTCACAGAAATGCCAAAACATACTGCTTTCCCTGCTCATCCATATTATACCACCTACTACACTAGGGCTGCATAAATACCTTAGTTTTTCAATGCAATGAAGAATTACTCTGGTTTGATTTTCATACATCTGTATGTCTACCTCTCTACCTTATGATGATTTATAGAACAGTACAACATATGGAAGGTGTCATGAAAAACAACAATGCTTTACAAAACTGAATTTCCAATTTCAGAACCTGAAGACACAAGTCTAGCAAGGAGAATATTTCCTAACACGAGTTAGAAGTTCATATCATGGAAGCTTAGCAACAATGAGAAGATTAAGTATGGGAGTTCTATTAAAGTATTTTTTCCCTTAGTGCTTTTGAAAATCCCACTGCACACTATTAGTTGCAACTATGCTGGGCCAATCCTATTAGCTCTCACATTAAGTGTTCACAACTTCCCGTGGAAGATGTGTTCTTCCCTTTCAGCAGATATTTCATAAATTATTGCAGGCTTTTCACAGTTAAGCTGCATTCATTTTATTTTAAATTTAGCATGCAATGATGCTTTGGATAACATTACAGGGAGACCCTTAAATACTTCTCCATACTCAATAAATAAATAAATAAATAAATAAATAAATAAATAAATAAATAAATAAATAAATAAATAAAATGTGAATATACACACACAGATTTTTCCGGGGATAGAGGAAAGGGAATTGTGTGGTAACATACCATGTACTTGTAACATATTGCAGATATCTAAAGGCCAAATTATTTTTAGCCTGCTTTCCTGAAGAAATGAGTCCTTTGTGCTTGTGCCTCTGTCTGTTCCTTTGAATCTGCTGGCCAGTTCCCCTCGACAGACAGGCAGTATTATCAAAGAGATTGTTGCTAAAGATTTCACAAAAGCCAGAGCCAGATACTGTCCCCATTAAGGAGATGCTCAGAGGACTTTGTCCCTGTACATTCTCACAGCATTTCTGCTGGCTGCTCATGTTGCCGAGAGACTTATCCTTGGACTATCAGGGATATGTGCTGTCTTTTGCCCCTCTTTGCTTATTACCTCCTGGGGAGAGACTACAAAACACTAAATTCAACAACTTCATCAGAAGGCAGGGCTGTAACATGGAAAAGACCCTTTCTGTTGCTCAAAAAGGTACTGCCATGGAGAAGACTCGATGAGGAGAAATAAAGTTGCTGACACAGAACATGTTAAGAAATTGGACAGAAAGCTTCAAGACTTCATTAGGGAAGGTTCACAGGGGAGTTGTTCCTGAAAAAACAAGTGCTCTCTTATTGTAAAGCAATTAACTGGAATTCACTGTCAAAGGTATTGCTATTTTGTAAATTATTTCAAGAGAACAGTCATCTGAATTTACTAATGCTTTTTGTTTCAGGTGAATACATAAGGCTTTCCTCCCCCAAGCTACTCATTTCTAAAGCTGTCCTGTGCTCCAACAACAGCAATTTCATCCCACATTGTATTTAGTAAATTGCACTGAAGCGCATGAAGCCTTCCCATAATCTCTGTAAACATGGTTGTATATCTAAAGGCAACTGTTACATATGGGTCATTATCTATTCTATTGCTCGATACCTCCTATTCATGACCATGTCATCTCAGTAAAAATGAAGTTGTTTTGCATTTAGATGCCAAGCAAGATGTTCTAAAATATATAAAATTCCAGTATTTCCACAAACATAATTTGATGTTCATATAGTAGATTATATCATTCATGTAATGCCTTTAAACCAAATAAAATATACATGTGGAGATTTAAAGAGCTCCACAAGTACTAGGTATTTTGCTTTGAATGCATTATTACCTGTTTACACATTTCTTTCTCTTGGGCAGTGGTAATGAGTGAATCTGAAACGTTTAGACGGTTTTGTCACCCATCTGAAGTTTAGTATAAATTGATTCAGGCAAACAAGAGGCCAGGCACAACAATTTTCCTGAAACTCAGGATGGTGAGTAACACAGCTTACACATATGGTGTGGCACCTGGTGCTTATTATGTACAAATCAAACAAGCTCATCATTCTTGTAAAGCATTTCTCCAATATGAGCCTCTTAGACTCCCTTCTCCTCTATTTCTCTCTAATTTTGAGACATCCTGGTCAAAAGGTGAAAACCACTAACAGGAACATACCAGTTTGCCACCAGGGAATAGACTGCAGCTGAGTTCCCTATTTCAACAGACTTTCATTTTGTGGTCCTGTAAGATTAGGCCACACGACCCACCCACAACAGCTGAGAGCACTTAGCAGTACCCCCTCCCTTGTTTCATCCTATGAGTGTGCATTTCAGATGCTCTAGACTAGACTGAAAAAAACCCCATAGAACTCAAAGGTATCTAACAGAAGCAGCAGAAAGCTCAATGCAAAATGCACATAAAATAGAATTGTTAACAACCCACATTTGAACCGACATGATAGAATTCTTACTGCAAGAGCAGGGCAGCCTCGGTGGTTACCCCACTGAAATGTAACAAATGCAGAATATTCTTCAACACTGTTTAATAAAACTGGCCCCACAGTGTTTGCATAAGAGTGGATACACACAGTGCACCTGCTGAAGGATCCTTAAGGTTCTCTGCGTTATCTCTTATAGTGCTTCCCATAGCCCCTTGCTTAGGTTTGCAAGATGCAGAACCCATTTAATGACCTAATAATTAGCAGAGAAAAGCTTTAATTATATGATAATTTAATGGCTGGGTTAGAGAGGGCTAATGTTATGAAATTAGATGTCTTACAGGAGCACCTTAGGGAAGGGCACATCTCAAAATAGATCTGTTTTCACTTGTGTGTGCTTTTTGGCCCAGATTACCCACAGAGACTTGCAAAAATGAGCAGCTGATGCTGTGGCAGCCCTGTGATCGTACCAATAGTGAAGGAAAAGGGACCGTCCTGCTTCTCTGAGCAGCTGTGTAAGCTGAGTAGCTTTGTAGTGTGGCATATCAATGGCCTATTCCAGAATTACCCCTCAAATTCCTGTTAGTTTAAAAAAAAACAAACAAACAAACAAAAAAACCCCAAACAAACAAAAAAAAATCTTTCCATCTAGTTTCCATATAGAAAAGGTGATGCTGGAGGAAGAGGACAGCATTTTCACATGGGTTATTTCTTACTTTCTTGACAATAAAAGTCCAGATTCTGTAATATTAACTTCTTGTATCAGAGTTTGGATTCATTGTTCTGGAACAGGTGAAAATAAAAGTTGGGGAGTCAGGCAGCAAGCAGTAAAACTAACAGTAATTCAGAATAAAGACAATCAGAGATGATACATAAATCTCTATAAAAAGCCACTGTCTAGAATTTTAATAAAAAACTTCATCGTGGTGTTATTTTGTGGTATTTTTCCAAACCTAATTATTTTCCTCAAAGAAGAAATTTAATATTTTTTTGCCAGAAAACACAACTCATTACATTTTACTCTGATGTGACGGAAAAAAGTCATACATGAGTAATACATCATCAATAACAGAAAAAAAACCTATTGGTAGGAAGTAGCTTTAATAAAGTTTTGTGAGTAAGTGAACATCCATTTAATCTCTGTTAACTTTTTTCCCCTACAACTTAGAGTAGGAGTTGCTCTGTCTTTGCAACACTGAAGCGTCATCTATCACAAGAGGAACAAAAGACTGAAGTGCTATTTAGAGATAACATGAAAGGCTTTGGGAGCCTTTCATGCTTTCAGTCACATAGTTCTGAATCCTCTCTTTCTCAATTATTTCTGTATTTTACTAAATAAAATCATGCATCTATCCAATGGAAGATCTCATCTGGAGGTTCAGGATTTAAAATAATACTCATACTAAACTACAAATTATTCACGTGCTTTCTAAACTTCAAGCTCTTTTTTTTTCTGGTTTTCATAGCAGTTATACTAAACAGGTGAAAGTATCTGTCATAAACCAGTTTCTCCTTAGTGTCAGAGTATTTAGGCCCAATGGATATTTATTTTTTAAATCTTTGTCAGATAATACTTCTTTTCATGTCTCTAGTACTTTTTTTGGAGGACCTCAAAGCATTTCACAAATTATAATTAACAACATCCTAATCAGATTAATATTTTATTCTCATTCTACCAATACAGAAGGAGAAACAGAGGCAGTTTTTTGCAAGATTCTTTTAAAATCTTAAAATAAGCCGAAGTGGCAGAGTTAAGAACAGAATCCATAATAACAGATGTCCAAATGCTTGGGTCACAAAAGTATCAGTTCAGAATGTTTCTCATTCTCATTTAGAACTATTTTCTTTGGTACTAATTTTGTAGGCAAAATACAGCAGAGCACTGAAGTCTTTCAGTGTTTTTTGTCTAGCCATAGGTACATGAAGTATTTATTCACATATTGACATGAATTGTGCCTATGTAGCCTATGAGAATTCTTTCTTACTCTGTTTTCTTTCTACTACCTCTTCAATTTTTCCACCTCTCATCAATCCTCCAGAAGTACAGCACATGCATTTTAATGGAGAATACATCAAAGGTCTACAATGATGCCTGGCTATTCAACAGAATGCCAAACTGGTGAATCACAGCTCACAGACAAAACAAAGACCAATCTACACACTCTACATGGGCTCAATTTTTAATCTCTGTATGCAGGAATATACTCCATGTATTTTCCTGGGCTCAACAACATTCAGCTGTGCTTCTACCCTTCTCACACAGTTTTTGCAGCCTTCTAGAAATATCAGCAAAATCTCTAACACCTAGATCTGTTAGAACCTTGTCTTTGCCAACCCTCCTGAAAATATATTTAAACACATTAAAATTCTACTTGGATAATTAAAGCAACAATTGAGGTGGAAGGATTTTCGCAGAAGAGCGTTTGAGATACTCAGATTCTTGTGCTTGCAAAAAGAGAAGGGGAAAAAAAGATAGTATAAAGGGAATTTATCAAGAGGAAATAAGCTATATCTTAGATTAGGTTAGCTCTGTAAAGCATTGTTTGTCTGCTGGAATTAGAAGCAGGGATGAATGAATGAGATGGCATGTAAGACAGTTCCAGAACTTCATCCATATCCAGTATGTTCCATCCATTCAGTAATAGTGCTGTTGTTGCAGAGTGCCTCTCCCCTCTGTAGAATCATTTCATTTTTAATGCAATAAATACATAAATTTAAAACCTGAAAGCTTGCCTGCAGCCATTAGTTGCCTATTGACATGTCCACGTATTTTCCAAAAGACACTTCCTTACATCCCTCTACACTGGCAAGTCAGGGGGCAGAGTAAAATGGAACCAAAAGTTGAAAACCAAATTTCTAATCCATGAAAATGTTGTCTTACCCCAATATTGTGATCATAATTGTGCCTTTTCACATGAGGACTACCAGTAGAGCCTCACAGTTCTGAAGATAACAGTTAGCAGAAAGTCAGACTCACATCTCTCACGTGCAGCACCAGCTTTGCACCAGCTTTACATTGCTGTGACTCTGTGGCCAGCTAGCACTGCAAAGCTGTTGTGATGGAGAGATGCCTCAAGCACAAAAATCCACCCTTATGGCTGATAAGAATGAAAATAATCCATTCTGTAGCCATTTGATTTACAACCAGACGTGCTTGACCCAGGATTAATACATTAACACAACCACACCAACCCTGTGCCAAGAGTGACCATAACCCAAAGAGTTCTCTCCTAAGCCCTGCTGGAGATGTGGAAGAGGCACAGGTCTGTGCCCAGGACAGACAGGATTATAGGAACAAGGATTCTGATGGCTGAGGGACAGCCTTCCTTCCTCATGTCTCCTGAGTGCCACTTAATTCTCCCCATTGCTGACTGAGCTATCAGAGGAGGCTGCCAAGATCTAATTCTGAACAAACAGGGCATCTTTTCTGGGCACACCTTTAAGACATTGCTTAAGGATGCCAAGAGAACTCATCAGAGAAGATCTAATAAACCTTAACAATCTAACTTCATAGCAACTTTTGTTTTCTTTATCCAGAGACCCAAACTTATCTACAAGTCTAGCAGAGTTCTGATGTTATTTGTGCATCACAGGCTGCAGGCAGTTTGGCATCAGAGACTAAAAGACATTTCTTTTTAAGGCACATAGCTTGTTAGGAGCTATTTGGACCTGGAGGCATGAGACATCTATAGAAAAACTAGAACATATTTTAAAATGTTTAAAGTCCAGACAGACCTAGATCCATCCTCCCTGCTCACAGAGAGCAAAGCGGTCTCACATTCATTCCCATTTTTACCCCAGCACACACCTAAATTATCTGGGAAAGGAAAGGTGTAACCACAGCTGAGTGGACACTACAAAACCAAAGCTTTGAAGCAGGGAAGGTTGTAAGAACTTGCCCTCCTCAGAAGACATCTCTATGTATGACATTATCATGAGGACAGTGTCCAATCAAACTAGAAGTAAGTAACATATTAGAAATAAGAGAGTGGGGGGGGGAAAGTTGGTGGTTTTTTGTTGGGGTTTTTTTTTTGTGGTTTTGTTTTTGTTTTTGTTTTTGTTTTTGTTTTTTAATTAAATACTCTTGCCTACTTTTCCTTGGCTAATTAGCATCCCTTCTTAGTGGTTTAAGTAACTGCTCATTTAGATCAGTGAATGATTGCTCTGAGATTAGGGTGTGGGAAAAATCTTTCTGTTGGGAATAATCTACTTATGCTACTGTTTATTTGAAGCAGTGATAAACATAGAGATTTTCCTTCCATATGTGCCAAGTATAAGAGAAAGCAGAATGACTAATGAACCCTTGCATTTTACCAATAAATTACTAACTTCAGACACAAATTTATAGTTTTCATTAGTACAAGTTTCATTAGTTTCATTGCGAGCAATTCTTGTTTTTTTTTAAGAATGTTTATATTATTTCTGTTTGATCTGCTGGGAATGACATTTTGCGCACCATTATTTATAATCTACAAAAATTAATTATGCTTCTAATTAACAGCATGAAAATAAATTATTGCTCAAGGAGTTATTTATTCAGTTGTAAAGCAGCAGCTTTAAGACTGTATATATACACACATTTCATTTGTGCTTCTAGGGTTTTTTTTTTTCCTCTCCTTTTTACTTATTCATTTCTTCCTGGATTTCTGAGGTCCATTAAAGTTTGGCCTTTGCAAAAGTTTTCAGAAGATTAAATATACTTCCTCCATAAATAAGAACAAGATATACAATTTGATATACATTTCCCTTCCTATACAAGGGATAAGTCATCTAAGTAAATTAAGAATGGGAAAGAAAAAGTGAAACTGCATGGACTGGTTAATGTACTTCCTTCTCATGGCCATTTAATGAAATTAGCAGTTGTGGAATATGCTAAAGGTGGCTCCAGAGACTGACACCTCATTATCTAGGCAGCACATAAACAGTAAAACCATGATGCAAACTACTTTCTTGTGCCCTACTATTTTATTCAGGTGCAATTAGAAGGAGTCACCTTGTGATGGAGGTAGGACACCCTGTCCCACTCCATTCTCAACTCCTTTTGTCAGGTGTCAGTTCTCGCTGCAGGTTTGCGGTGGACCTTGGTGGCTTGTCCCTGACACCATCTAACTCCTCTCAGAGTCTCCCAATAGCTGTTAGGTGACAGAAACCCTCCCTTACAAAAGGAGCTGAGCGAATGCAACCACACAATTACTCTGTTGGTGCCTGTTTTCCATACATTTACAAGTTAATGCTAGACACAGTCATAAAAAATATTTTGAACTGATGTAGCAGAATATTAAGAGAAAATGCACTTTACATCATAAATATTCATTCACCCGAATTTAAAAAGTAACTATTCCACATAGAAGTGTCAGGGAAATTGTTGGTGATGTTATGTCCAGGCAGAAAACCTCCACTTTTGAAACGTAAACAGCCAGAAACTAATTTCAAAACATTTTATGAACTGCAGTGTGCTCACATAAATACTTTCAAACAAGTGAACCCAGGCTGTCTGCTCATGGACACAGGATAGAGAAAGAAGGCAGCTCTCAAATTCTTAATTGTTAAGCCAGAGTTAGCCTGAACATTTTATTTTTAAACTAAGATAAAAATTAACTACTGAACTAAGTTATCTGATGTTCAATGAATCCTTCGTAGCCTTTACAATTAAAGATTAAGTCATCTAGGACAGTTTTCAGTAGTATTTCCACTCTCTATTTTAGGCCAGGGTGCACAAACACGTCTAAGAAATGAACGCTCCTTCCCCACGGGCTGTCTGGATCTCCCCCTCTTTTCCCAAGCCTCTAACGTCAGCTGAGGTTTAGTACCTCAGCAAAGATGAACAAGCACTACCTCTGTTGTCCTGCAGACACAGTCACACCTATTTCTGCAGAGCTGCTTCATACTTTTCCAGTTCCCATCCAGCAGCCAGAGGCACTACATGTCTGTCCGTGACAGTTCCTGGGCTCTCCGCAGGGTCAGTAGAGCCAAAGTGACCAGCTCCATGTTCCTGGCAGCCAGCCTGCCTTAGTCTTCCAGCTGTTTTCTGGAGACTTGCTCTGACACAGTGCTCTTCAAAGGAAGCTGCAGAAGCAGCTGGGGGTTTTTGGACACAGCTGTGGACTAAATGAATAAGATGATTGAAATAAAACAGGTTTATAAAAGACACAGCCTTGTATTTGTAGAGCCCATCGTTATCGGCAGCGAGGGTTCTGTGCACAGCAAACACAGCAATGGCTGCTGCTGACTGATCTGTTCCACCAGAACATCCCTCAGCTCCTCTTGCCAGTGGTGAAGCTGGAGAAGGCTTTTGTCTCCCATGGGAGTGGGCTTCATTTCATATATAAAGTTTTATGAGCTGCCACTGAGATTCTTGCTACGTGGCATCTGCCACGGCGACATGCCGGGGCCCTGAGCAGGAAGGGGAGTGCAGTTGCTGAAGCATGGAAAAGAAGGTGGAGCATGATGACAGCAGTGTGAGGGGAATCTGGTGACAGCAAGAGCGAGAGGAGACTCAGAGTCTTCAAGGGAAACACACTGTGAACCTGTTAGAGATAAACTTGCAGAGGTCAACATTATGTCAGGCTTCATGCCCCTACCACAGGCTGGATTTATGGCCATGAGAGGCTTACCTCTGCAGAGATGGACATATGCAAACCCTCACACAGTGGGGAGGGGAAGGTCCTCACCCAGGCTGTGGCACTGCTAGGACTGCATGAGACCCAGCCCAACTGCTTTAACAGGGGGGTAACAGGTGGAATAGCTGAATATAAAGCACTAGCAAGAACCAAATGCATACAAGAAGGGTCCTGTTGAACCACTGAACACTATGGCACTAAGACCATATTGATCTGAAACTTTACTAATGGTACAGTAATTTTGCTTTAAATATATAGCACATATTGAAGGGGAAGCCCTCCTTTTCAATCCTGGTCCTTGATCATCCATTTTTCTTGGTGGTTGCCATGTGGGTCATGTTGGAAATGTAATGAGACTATCAAAAGGTATGTTGGACAGTTTAATAGAGAGGCCTAGTAAACAGATGTTAGTAATGAACAGCTACCAGATAGATTAACATATCTTCTTTCTAATAAAATGTAATGTAAAGTAGATGGATTGTGATACTCAACAACCTCAGTACTGGAGTTAAAATTGAATTATATGGAAGAAAAAACAGCTCTGTTCTGATTTTAAAGTTATGATGATCTACTTTTATGATCCATCACTAGCAGAGCAGTAGGTGAAACAATAATAAATCACTCTTATTTATAATGCAGCAAATTATAAGAAGTATCAAGTGGAGTTATAATTCATTTTCACTTCAGGTCATAATTAGACATCTACAGCATTGTATTTTTCTATAGGTATATCAGCAGCCTGGTAATTCATAATCCATTGTACAGAATCAAAACAAATGGAAACTGAGTAAAAAACTATTTCTCTCCCCAGTGTGTTTAATGTATGCATTAAGTAACTGGAATAAGTACGGATATGCAGTATACACAAGTGTTATGCAGTATATTCTTTCTATTATGCTAATATATTTCAATAATTTGTGCAAAATTCCCTAATGGCTTTTGAATTTGAGGACTTATTAAAAACAACTGCATGCTTCCAAGCATACATTTACCAGGTATTTGCCAAGCTTTTTGGATAATACAGGGGGTGATTTTCAGTCAGATAGCAGCTGCTGGTTTCCTCTTGGTTTCTGAGCACACAGCCATTCAAGGGAGATTAGTAGCAAACTGGTATGGATTTGCATTTGAGGGAGGAATTCAGTTATTTTACCTTCTCCTTTTTCTTGTTCTTCTCCCAGTGTGAGAAATTTTGCTTCATGGATCACGCAGGAAGTGCTGTGCCACTAAAAAGCAGCAACTGTGATATACACCTGCTCAGATCAGTGGAGTTTATTATAACAAGGATTAGAGAGACTTAGTCATATTTACAAAGAATTTCTCTCCAAAGCAGAGTGAAGCCCGTGTAGCTTATTCTTCATAAATAAACACCCTTTTTTAAAAAAGCAGCACAAGACTAGTTTGGACATAGAGATATTGTACTTTTTTTTTTTTTTTGAGATACTGTGAGACCAGCCTTGCAGGAGGGAACGTGCTATGTTTCCTTGAGTCCAGATGCAAGCCTCTGAAGTCCAGGACCACCATACTTGTTTTTTTATGTATATCCAGGTTTGTACATGCAAGGGTCTCTGATGCACAGGAACTGCTCATTAAGGATGAAAATAAGACACTGCTTTGTACATCTCTCAGTGGCACACAGCCGAGGTGGCCCCAAGGCAAAAGGATATCCTGCAAAACCCCACCAAATGCAAAGCACAAGTTCAGAGACATCTGGAGAAAGTTATAGCAAGCTGCCTAAACTTCCTATGGGTTATGGTGTTACTAATGCCCTGTGTTACTTGGCTTGTCACATCTCCATCCTTTCCTGCTATGACCTTTCACTCAATCTCTGCCCCTTCCCTCAGACTCCTGACACTCTGACCTGTTCCCGGCAGGGACAAACACCACATTTCAGTCCCAATTTACAGCTGGCCGAGGAGAGGCTTTAACACCTCTAAGCATTATTCTACAAGCCTGCAGATTATAGAGTTATTTCATGAGAACATCTCTCTTCCACTTAAAACGTATGCCCACATTACTTTTTCACTCCTAAGGCCACAGCTGGAGGAAGCAGCCACCAAAACACGGCAACTTTTGAAGAACGCTGTAGGAAACACGACGGTAAGCTCTACATCAGAATTGCTCCTTGTGCTTCCCAAGCCTTTACTCAAGAGAAAGTTATTAGTCTCCCGTGGTGGACGGGGCATTCTCGGGCAGAACTCCTTCAGCCCTCGCAGCCCTCGGAGCCAGCAGGGTTAAACACAGCCCTCCCTGACATAAATTAAGCACCAGTTCCCCGTGGCAGGGGGGGGACCTGCCCCTCCGGATCTGTGTATGCCAGGTTTGGTAGAGACATCTGTCTGATAAATAGCTCATTTTGCAATCACTATCATATAATTTAGTATTTTGACAGGTGCATAAACTTAACATGAGCTTTATATAAATATTAAACAGTTTTTCTAAAAATGAAAGCTCTGAAATGAACACAGTTCCCTAGGCCTGCCTTAATAATTATTCTGAGGAAAGGTTTTGCTGAAGAAGAAAGGGAAAGAGATTTCTCTAGTGAAAGAGCATCAGAGTTAATTTGGTGATATTGTACCTGGGTTTGTGACTCCCAGTTTCAGGTGCTATTGAACCAAACTTTCCTCTCTTTGTTTTGGGATTCTTTTGTTTGTTTGTTTTCTGTGCTGCGTTCTTTTCCCCCTTTTTCTGGGTGGTGGTGGGGGGCAGGGGAATGTTTGGGTTTTAATTTTTCTTTATTTCTTTTACAGTTCGGGCTTCTCTCTTTTTTCACTGCCCTGAAATGAGATGTTTACTACAAAAAAATTTGCAACAATATCACAGAACGGGATCAAGGATGAGTGAGCACACAAGCAGATTTAAGACAGCAAACACGTGATACAATTGATTGAAGATTTCCTCTCCCGATGCTCTTCCTGTTGCGATACCCCCTTCGCCCCGCGATAGCCCTTCTATTGTCTCCTCCTTCCTCCTGGCCGCTGCTCCTGCCCTTGCTGGGCACAGCTTTGTTCCTGGAGAGGCACTTAGAGGAAAAATCCTGAAGCCTTTGTGCTGCTTTTTTTTGCTTTTTTATTTTTTTTTCTCCCCTCACAGACATTGATTTTACACAGAATGTACTCTCGGCACTTATTGCAATCAACATGAAAATACTGTGGCACGTCTTCTGAGGGTACCTTTCTTGTTTTGTCTCCTATTACAAAGGATCATTTAAAGTGAATGATACAGATGAAACCTGCTGTTTAACTCCTTGTAAAAATGTTCTCCTCTTTTTTGTCCTTAAATACAGTATTTAAAGCAACCTTTTATGAGGCCTTCCTCTTGTCACAATGAAACATCTAAAAAGTAGTGGTCTAAATATATTGCTGCTCTGTCCCAATCGTGACAATTAAAATTACAGAAAATACATGCCTTGTTTTAAAGATTTTTTTCTTAATGGTCATCAGATAATCAAGTTGTCCAACACAACTCAGAGAGCCACAATGGAAATCACACAATTTCTGACATGTCTGCCTCCACTACTTTCTTGTACAACATTTTTTAAACCACCATCACATTTACCTGTTTATAACCTATTTGTTTATTCATTATATGTGTGAATTCTATACGTGCCTTGCCTCATTGGATTTTTTGCTCATTTGTTATTTTTGTACTATAGGGAAACGTTTTCAGAGTCAATTTAGCTCTGTGATGAGGAGTTGGTTTTTTCCCCTATAACATCAGCTGTATTTCAGTCTTTTATGCCTCTATTGAAATCTCTTGTTAGCATGCAGATACAAAGAGAAAAGAAATATTCTGGCATCACTTCTACTAAGGATTAACTTCTGCAGGGTATGACATTGAAGGTGAAGTTTTCAAAAGATAAACTTTCCCACAGGATTGAATGACATAATTCTAAAAATACTTTCATAAAATGGCAATTTATTAATAATGGCCTTATGCAAACACAGTTGCCGTGGAGCTTATTTTTGTGGTGCGTCACAAGTAAAGCAAGCACACAAAATCCAGAATGGTTTTTTCCTTTATTCGTCAGTATTCAGACACTGAATATGTTTTACTGTCGTTTTTTACTTTTTATTTTAGACTTGTGAGTTTATCTGGTAAGTGGATTCATGATATTGGGCTATTGCAGTCATTTTCCTTTAATCCACAGGGCACTGCTTTGAGTATGGACTGGATTTCTGACTCTGCAGCTCTGTGTCATCATGATGCTTCACAAAGTAGAAGAGGAAAGTCAGCCCGAACTCTGCTTTCAGAGTCTAATAAAATAATCCTAGTATTAGATCAATTTAGTTTATTATTTCAAGTGAGGTGCTAGTAGCTGCTCATGTCACATTTAGGCCTTGTGTGTGCTACTTAAGTGCACAAAGAGATCTTGTCTGTGGAAAAGGGTGAATTAACTACAAATAAATTTCACTGTAATAAGTTAATATGCACATTCTAACACCAGAAAATACAGCCATAAGTTGAAAATCTAGACCAACTATAAATATAAGATACTTTGAATTCAAAATTAAGTTGATTAAATGCAAATTCCAAGAATATTTACCACAAGTTTTCAGGAAAATCCAGTTCTTGTGACTACTACATCAAATCAATTCTAATTCCTGCAAACCTCTATTTGACTATTTCTATACCATTTTACCTTGCCTTCCTCCTTGCATGAATAAAAACCCCTGAAGTCCCTCATTATTATTTTACCAGAATAACTCCAACTAAGTAGAGTATTTGCATGTGTTGAATTGACTTTTAAGGAGAGATTTTTGCAGTAAAATGATATGGACCTCAATAAAATAAGAGAGTTCCCAAAATATTTAGCTGTGGTTATTTTTAAGACCCATCTGAATTTCATGGACAGGTTTTCTCATGTGTGATTTCCATTCCATTTTCTTCATCTCTGTTATAGCATAAAATTGCATCAAGTGTAAATGTCAGATCTTTTCTTTATTATTTGCTAATGTCATAAAAAGCTGAATTGTTTGCTTTGTTAAAGGGCTTACTGAGCATTGACTTTTCTTTATTTGTATTTTACTACCAAAAATGTTTTAAAAAATAAAATAATAATAAAAAAAATCCCTTCTGAAATGGGATTTAAATAACAGAGCAAGGTTTGCCATTATCATAAGTGTATAAAGTGCTTTGTGAGTAATAAAATGGATCATGGATTCTGGATAATTCAAACTGAAATGTTATGTTCAGTATCAAGATTAGATTACATTAATGTAGTTCATTTTAAATGGTTTAAAGGCCATCAGATGCATGTGAAAAGAATCTGTATCATAACTTAGAATAAATAGACTGAGACATTTGTTTATAATGTCAGTGCTAAACAAATCTATTACTACATTTCTGCATGTAACATAATGTTACCACTGTTATTAAACAGGCAGAGCATGAAGATAAATTATAGCTCTAATTATAAACATTACCTTTGCATATTTATTAATTTAAAATGAAACAATGTTCACTAACCTTGGATTATTTATATTTGCTAATATTTTAATTAACTTTGGTTTATTTATATAACTTCTTTGCTGCTGCTGGTCATAAATTGCCACTTAACTTGTGTAATCTAATTTATCATACTACATATTATCCAGGAAATCATACAATCCTGTTATGGTTAGTTTTGCTATAAGATACACAGAAAATAACCAGAGTTAAGGACTGGTGGGAAAGCCCCTTTAAGCTCACTTTTAGGTATAAACTCCAGCGTTGTTTTTTTGTTGGGTTTTTTTTTGTTGTTGTTTGTTCATTTGTTTGTTTTTAAATTGAAAACATCTAACCAGGATGCCAGCCATAATGCAAAGAAAACTCTGCTCACATAGAAACTATTCCATTTGACATTATGTCCTTGATTCAACATTGCTGGAATTCATTCTTAAAGTGATTTGGGGAGCAAAAAAAAAAAAAAAGTCCTTGAAGGACTCCATGTTTATTATAGCTCAATAATGAGCAGATAATGGGTTATATGGAGGAATTAAGGTCATAATGCAGCCTGAAATTTTTCTTTGCCTGGTTGAAGTATTTCAGAGGAAGCGAAACTGCTGAAGTTTCAAATCCCTGGATGAGTTTCAAATCCTTCCAACTTCCAGATAGAAAATAGGAAAACAAGCTTAGCAGTGAAATTCTTACTGCTGCTTTACAATGAACATCTTTTAAACCTCCAGGCAGCCAAACTCAGCTAAAGTCAAAACAGGACTCATCTGACTTCAAGAGCAACATTATGGGGCCCACCTGCAAATGCCCAACAAGGGTGAGGGGTGGTCAGTGTGGGCTCTGTCCAGCTCTGATCCCAATTCCCTGATAACAGGCCATTATAGCAGCATTTGCCTTAAGATGGAGGTTTCTGTGTGACTGGTGAAGTGGCTAAGAGATGAAGATGCTTTTAAATTTCATGTTGAATTCTGCTATTAAACACTGGCTTATGCTTATATGGGTTTTCTTTCTCCCACATTATCTGGGAGACAATTTGTTTAATGCTGACTCCAGTTTGACCATTTTAAAAAAAAATCCTCAGAACTTATCATATTTGATATAATTAAAGTTTTATGACATAATTTTTATCATGAAAATGAACTAGCTATCCTTAATATAAAAATAGATCTTTGAATAAGAAATATCTTTAAAGTAAATAACACAAATATTTTTATTGTATTCCTGCCTCCAAAGACGGAGTTGCCTTAGTAACCATGAGCCAGAGACACTAAAGGGAACCAGCTAAACAGGCCTTAGAGTGGAATGAAAAACTAACACATTTTTAATATTAAATAGAAAGCTTAAATTAAGTTTTATAAAGGCTTTGCATTCTGTGATCCTTATCTTTAAATATGGTACAGCATCATATACTCTGAGTAACTGGGAAGCTCAATAAAGCCCATTTTCTACATATTACCCCATTTGGACCCAATTCTGCAAAATTTTACCTGCATAAGTGTTGAAGATGACTTGAATCAGCGTTAACTGTGTTGGGATTTAGCCAACATTCAAAGAGAAGCTGCAGTCGTCTGCCCGATCCCAACCAGATGCACGTTATTGGCAGAACAGGAGTTTCCAGGACTCCAGTCACGAGCTATCATATCTGAAATGAAACAAACAGAAGGAAGTCCAGATCACTCCATCCCTTTTAATATTGGAGTAGCAGAACCAAAGAGGGGGCAGGAGGAGTGAGGGAGGGGTGTTCTGAAATATTTCTCCTGGGTAAAAAAAGAATTGGACTTTGTGGACAGTTCCCCAAATTTTCAGTTCCGCAGCCATAACGTAGCCAACTGACCATATGGCCAAGATTCTACTGTTGTTTCAAGAAATTATTTTTTTTTTTTACTGTGACCCCAAAAAAGGGGGATTATGCTGTTTTTATTGGTGTCTTAATTACAAATAAATGGGCCCAAATGCTGTCATTTTTCTACTTTCTGCACCCAAAGCCAAAACTCTACTTCAGTCTTTATCCAAGACCATCTAAATTTCTCTGTCTTTAAAAAATATATACCATACTGAGTTACAGTCCTGGCAATGACAAAAAATAACGTTATTAATTCTAAACCGCCCCTTTTCCAAAAGCTTATCACTAATCCAGTCTAAGAGCAGTTGAAACTCTTTAGTGAGATCACATGTTAATTTCTGATAATCATCACTAAAACTGTCTAATTATTCCAATTCATTATTCATTATGATGACTGAAACCTCCTTTATCAGCTCTTTTGACCTCTATAGTTTTATTATTCTTTAAATCACGTACAGCATGTCTCTGGACATAGCTGAAATTGTAATTAACCTTAGAGATATCATCAAACATTTTATCAAGTTCTTCATACAAAAGTTTGGAAAAGGTTAAGAGCAGTAGGTAGAAGTAAAAAGAAAATGTCCTCAGTGGTGGACCTCGCTCATCCAAAAGTTGTTGTGAAATAATGGTGTAAAATCAAGGTTATATATGAACGATGACAAATCATTATTCGTCCTTTAGAAGAATATTGTCTTGGTTCCTGCATAGGACGACAGTATTTTTAATGATATCCAGTTAAACTCAATAAACCAATTAGCATTAACTCTCAGGGTAATTACATCTCTGGGCTTGACAGAGATCATACTTCAACCAACATGTTAGCAGAGCTTGGAGACTGAATAAATGTGTGGTTTACCTCACAAGGTCATCTCCCTGATGTTATTATCCCTGACAAAGGAGTCGGCACTGCAAGAGCAGAGCAAGATGGCAAATGTGCACACTTGTCTGATTCGGCTTTTGCCCAATTTTCTTGATAGGCAAGAAACATCTCCTGGCAAAGCTTAGACAAAACTCTGCACCATTCCAGCCCTTCTTAACAAAAATGGAGGAGAAAAGCAACCTAGCCATGCAGAAATTAAAATAGGAAGTGCCAAGATAATGCAGTTTTACCTTGTACATGCTGGAAAGGCTGGCAGAGCAGAAACAAGAGCCATCCATGCGTGGTGCACCTGGGGAGAGGCTGCAACTGTGAGACTCTTGTATCTGCATTACGAATGGTGAGTTATGCAATTCTCTGGCTGTGTTTCCAAGTAGTTCTATTCCCGGGCAAATCACTTACAGAAGAGAAAAAGACCAAATCCAAATCTTTTGTGTTCATTCAAAAACAAATTCTGCCAAGTTTATGATGCCATCTTAAAATACCTCAGAAAATGTTTGAAGATTGATTAACTATTGATTTTGCTGAGTCTAGTTCCAATTTCAAACACATGAGCTTTCTTTAGATTTTATTCAGTTTAAATTTTGCAGAATCAGTCTCCTACTAATCAAATACGCAAAATGTTATTAGGAGAAGACAAGAAAAAGAAAGATCTTATTTTAATCCTTTTTTTTTGGGGTGGATCGAAACTGTGCAAGAAATTATTTACTACACAGCATTATAACACTTCCTGCTCTTAACAGAGGCCTTAAAATGCAAAATTGAAAAAGGTGATAGACATTTATTACTGATATATATATAATAATATATACAATATATGTATTTCATATATACATATATATACATATATATATGCACAATAAATGTATTTCTGATTTGAAACTAAATGAATCGCCAATTCAATTGCATTTTCTTAATCAGTTCACCTTTCCTTAATAACGTCTCTTGATCACTTCAAGAAACCTCAAGAAAAGCATTTGAGAAGAGATAATACTAATTCTGTTGTGACACGTTTAATGTGACGCCAGATATGACGGTTGGAAAAAAATCCTATTTCCAGCATGAATTTTTCCATTGACTCTTAAACACAGAATTTGATTTTAAAAGATACATTTGAACTTCAATGGCAAGTGCTTCATATTTTTGAAAACAGAGAAGAGATAAAGCAGTGCTCGTGCTTCCAAACCCTCAAATATCCAGGGCTAAATCCTGCTCTGAAATGCATCAAGCACCGATTTCAAAGGCTGTTGCCTTGTCCCTGACTCCAGTGCTCCCCAGGGGCACAACCTGCTGAAGAAGAAAGAGGGGAATAACTGCACCTGAGTGCCTTCTACACAGGTCTCCTGCTGTTTTCCTGGGGTGGCAGCTGATACAAATAAATACAAGAAGATGTTGATGGCCTTTGTAGGTAGGTGGGATGACTTGCAGGATTTGCTCAAACCAGACTGTCTCAAGGTTTGGGGGTTGCATCCAACACATGGGAGGCACATTTGTGTGGCTGAGACTCCAGAAGACTTCTTTTTTCAATTTCACAGCACATACCTGAGATGTTGTTCCACAGATGTTGTGTATATAATCTCACTAACACACCAATTTAATCAGGTCTGCCACAGTACCTTAGCTATCATTTAATTGACTGTGATTTATATCTTGCATATTTAATAGCTATGCGGTTTACTCGCTTAACCAAAAAAAAGACAAATATTAACAAATGTTATACTGTGAACTCAAATTAAAAATAATGGGGTTTTTTATCTGGATTTTATATTGTACTAAATAAAGCTCACAAGCTGAATCTATAGAGAAGAAAAAAAATTGTTCCTAATTATACCTTTCTAGTTTCTTACTAGAAATCGAAGCATCATTGCTGATACAGCTAAAAAGATCTCATTATGTCCCGCTCATGCTTAGCACCAGATCTTTTTCTAGTAGCAGGTAATCCTTTATCTCCCCCTTTTTCCTCCAGGTTAACTGCATTCAGCGTTGTCCAAAAGGCTGCAACACATCTCATGACATTTCATAAGCTTTCTATATTCCATTTTTCCCTTTTACTCGTTTCCTCTGGTAGTTTTAAATCAGTTTATCTCTCCCACAGAGCAGAGGTCCTGACCTGACACGGACCTTTGACCGCTGCAGTGCTAACACAAGAGCTCACTTATCAGAGCTGAGTGCCTTGGAAACCCAAAGACAGCTGGCACTTACTGAGAATGGGAGCTTAGTAAAATTAATGATGTTGTACTGAGGCGCACAAGGTAAATATTTTGATATGTTAGAAGAGCCTATATTCCCATAAACCTCATCCATATGGGCACCGTACACGCGTGTGGGCTGAGCCGGAAAGGGAGAAGCAACAGTCAGTGCCAAAAAGTGGTTGTTTCCTCTCGAAAACAAGCTTGATTTTTTTTTCCTCCTACATCTTCTGTAATTGAATTTTTAAATAAAAGGGAGGTGAGTCTGCTTGTCCCTCGGCTTCGTGGAAAATTATTGAAAGTCAGATGTGAAATGTACCATGGCCTCTTCTGTACACCACAGGAACGGACAGCCAGGTGAAATTCTTAACTCAGTTTGTTATCAAACTTACGACAAACACTGGAATTAATTAAACTATTTGTGGAATAATACCTAAAATGAAACTTTTATATCAATGCTGAGCAGAAGCAGATATTATTTTAGCAAGACCCCACTGAGGTTTTTGAGGACAAATTCAAAATATCAAGTTAAAAATCCTCCACACTTGGCATAATGGGCCATCCCACTGGGAACTGGAACACATGACCTCTTGAGTTTTTCCAGCATAAACTTAAACCGTTCTTTACTTTAAATCTTGATATTCATTTTCTACTTATTCCATTAGGACTTGAGTCTGTGCTGGATTCACGAGCACCATAGTGTCAGCTCTGTTTCTAATACATACCCATACCCACGTTTTATTTCAAGATTTTCACTCATCATACAGATGCAGCATGTCTTAACCTAGTTTAGTTTTAGCAAAAGTCCAATCTTCACTTCTTCATGAAGACTCCTTGTAGTGTCAAAGGGATAAGGTATACGAGTAAGAATATGCAAACAGCTTCTTTGTTATCAAATCTGTATTATTCTAGTGAAAACTAACTTGGCACATAATAAAAGTTGTGCTACTAACATGTTAACTGAAATATTAATATTACTGGTGCAGCTGTTAAGATTCCAAAGGTTTCAATTATGTTTTCAACAATGGATTTTTTTTTTTCCCCACCAAAAGGATGCCGTTCAACACAATCACTTGCCACTTATAAACAAGTTGTGCATGTACTTTAGTGAGAAATTTCCTTCTTCCTTAACACAGGAAAAAAGATCAGGCCCTCATGTTAATAGGCAGCCCCCTGGCTTCATTAAATATAATGGCAGTCTTGCCATAGGCTTCAGTAAAAAAAATAATAAACAATCAGGCTTTCAGTTCAGTTACATATCCATTCTGCTTTTCCTTCTTGCTAATAAGGCATGGTCTAGTTTGCTAGAAAAAGTTCACATTCTTTTACAAAAAAAAATCCTTCTTTGGCACTATTCTACAAAAACGGACTAATCACTGTTTAGAACACAAATTACGGAAGCATAAATGAGAAAGCATCTCTTTTTCCCCTCCCCTCTTGTTCCATCTTCAAGTTTGACTTTGATTGGAGTGTCAGTAGGGTACCAGTAGAGTCCCCAAAATCCTGAATGATGTGTTTCTTGCTGAGCCTATGCCCCACAGGATCCGCCAAGCAGACATCACACTAATCCAGTATTGAACTATTGAAGCATGTGGGAGTTCAAGCTGTCAAGAACTGTAAGAATCATATGCGAGAAACTCAGCTTTTCTCTCTTTTTCTTGCCCACTTCATATATGTAACCACATTTATCAATATGTTATGTGTTCATCTCACCACTCACCTGTTTTGATTTCTTGCTTTGAAGAAGCCACTATAATCAATCTAAACCGATCTAAGCAGTCCAAGGAGTCTCATATGCTCACTTCAGAAAAAGCTTCTGTGAAGAAAAGGCTTTTACAATTCATGCACAAGATGAATGCAAGGGTAGGCAGCTGAAATGGGACAACTCTCAAAGTGGCCACAGCTTTCACCCAACCCTTAAGAACAACTGAGCCTCTTTTACCCTGCATCTGCAAACATTCTCAATATGACATCAGAAACTAGTGGATAGTTTGGCAATGAAAATTTATGCAAACCATTAACAGTTTGATTCCCTACTCTCCACGAGTTTAAAGAGAGAGGGGAAAAAAGGTGGCCTTCAAGGGCAGTGGGACTGCCCAGCTGCTCTTGCTCAGGCTCCCTCCGTGCTCAACTCTTTGCAAATGCAACAGCATGGTTTGGTTTAAATACAGGGCTTGGCATGGCTTTAAGAATACTACATAAAATTCTGAGTGACTCCTCAGAAACTCCGTGACACAGATTTACTCCTGGGTTACATGGTGTAATTTACCCTGCACTTCTGAGAAAAGGCTTTTTTTCTTCCTTCTTGAAGATCTAAGTTTTTGGCCATGCTCAGTGTGGAGATGCACTGCTGTGTACAACCCAGAAAAAAGTTAAGAAAAGCAGATCAAGAAGGCAGACACTCCCTGGAGTTGTTACATGACCCCATGAATGGAAAAAATCCCAGCTTGAGCTCTCTATATCAAAGTGGGAAATCTCTATTTCAGGAAAATGTTTTTATCATTTATTATGTCATAAGCAAAAGAGTAAAATAAAGTGTTTATTATCATGTATAAAATGCTTTTGACCAGCCAACTGAAAAACTAATTTCATTTTCTCATTACACTGCCTCAGGCATCCTTTAACATCAATTTTTATTACAGACAAAGAAGGGAAATTAAAATGATCAGTTACAGTGGAAGAAAAAACATTTGTTTCAGATTTTTTAAAGGTAAGACTAATAAGCACTGAACCTGCTAATCATTCTTGGTAATTACCATTAATTTTGCAAGAAATGGAAGAGAGATCCTAGGGATCTGTATTTCAATGCCCCAGAAGGAACTCTCCTGTGTGGAAGTATTAAGGTTTCTAAGAAAATTCGAAACAGTAAAACCAGGAGTCTCTGTAGAGACTGCTGGGTCTCATTGCACTGGAATAGGAAAGTTAGTTATATAGATGCTCCCTAAAGGAGAATTAGAGGCATTTTTCTTGCTTCTAGGTGGAATTTATTGTTCTCCTTTGCGTACGATTAAACCAGCTTCACCAGCACAGTCACATGCCTTCACATCTTTCACACTTCCAAAGAGCATCAGATTGCAACACTTTTGTGGCCTCAGCAAACACAACCACCCCGTGCCCACATGGGGGGTCATTCAGAGCCCCTCTTCTGCCCCCCCCCCCGGGTGGGTCATTGCAGCCCTTTTCCTCCACAAAGGGGTTGTGCGAGAGCAATCCCAGGCTGAAAGCAGCACCCACAGGGATCCCTCAAAGAGACACGGGGGAAAAATTAAAAAATAAATCTGCAGATAGCAATGGCCCAGTAACTCATTTTGTGCTGTGGCTTTTCACCAGCTCTGAAGGCCTTTTGGAGATATGTGGTCAGGAAGCTGATACGCAGCAAGACCAAATACTTTTTACAACCAGTTGACCTAGGTATTTACTTATATAAGTATTTATTTTGTGATTTTTTTTCCTCTTTTAATTAAGGGGGGGGGTTTCCCTTGAAAGATTCAAAGAGTGCTACAAGCCCATCACCTGTCAGAGCCTATTGCAAAACATTTAATCATCTGGTGCTTGCAAGACCTTCCATGTGCCACAGCTATGGCAGCAGGGAGAACCTTCATGGGAGTAACATCCACTGAGCAATGATACCAAGAGAGATGTGCTTCTCACAAGGAGCTTTTGCCATAAACTCTACCAAAGCAGCATATTCCAGCAAGACAATAACACAGTCAGACATTTCACAAGAAATGAGAATGTCACATCTTTTTGTGTAACAATTTCATAGGCGTTTCCAATCCAATTCCCAGCTACTCAGACATGTAGGAATTCAGGTTATTCATTTTCCTGAGACACCTTTAGCAGCCATCCTGTTTCTTCTCCTTCCTTTTCCTTTTTTTCCTGTCCTTAACCAAAATTTTCCTCCTTTTCCCAAAATCCTGGTCTGCACTGGGAATGATGAGTTCCAAATGGTGACAGAATATTACCTTAAATGATTATCACTGTCTTGCCCAGAAAACACTCGAGGGAAGTATATTTATAAATATATTAAGTTTCAATTCACCTTCCTTTTAAACAACTGACTTAAGGGGGTGGAGCTGATGATGGATGGAGGAACAAAGGTAGAAGCCTGCAATATGAATGTGGTCAGCCCAGTTGCTTTCTGGAGCCAAACTACAGATCCTTACCCATCTTCAAAAATCAAACTGGCAACCTCTTAAGCCCTACTAAAATGGTGATAGTTAGGGATTATTTACTTTCAAAGCATCCTCCAGGACAGTTCTTCCTGGGACCTGGGTGAGAAGGATCACTCTGGCTGGTTCGGGCCTGATCCTCAGCTTTTGGGTCTTGGGGTTGTTACTCTATTTTCTTTGGTAATTAGGCAGTTGATACCGGTTCAGAATCTAGTTTTTACACGTCTGTTTGCAATGAGATAAACAATGAAAGAAAAATCCAAACCATGAGACAAAAATGTCCTCATTTAGATCTGAACCCTAGACTGGTGTTTTTCTCTTTTGTTTAAATATTTCAGGCCAGTGCTTGAATGATCACCAATAAAAGCCAAATTACCATCTATTTCCTTTCCAAATGACATGTTGATTTAGGACTGCATGGCACATCAGTTATAACATGACTAAGCCCACCTTAATTATTCTTTTAAGTCTACACATTATCTGTAGGTGTTTCTCTGCCAGGCTAACATTGAGGTTGTGGCAAGTACCCTTCGCTTTAAAGTTCTTCTGGCTTTTACCAGACAAAATCAATGTTATTATTAAGCTGTTGAATCCTAATGTAATTCATCTTAAAAACAGGCAGCTGCAAACAGTTAGTGCATAAGGATGATGAGCAAAGCTTGCTCTCATTGCACTGGCAGGAACCTGTCACTAGCTAACGGCACTGCAATATGGTTTGCTGGGGTCTGTAAAACAATCTAGTCTTTCAGGACATAAAAGTAATATAACATTGGATTAAGGGTATAAGAGGTGCTAAAATAACATTTCCAGAAAGCAAGAAAGACAGTTAAAAGAGAATGCACTCACTATACAGAAGTAAATACAGAATTTGGAGAATACCTTCTATTATCCCTGTGAATATTCTCAGGAGGATAAGGAGGCTTTATATCACAGATAATTAAATGCAGGCTCTTTACTATTATATCTGTTGTATTCCAGAGAGCAGAAGGTTATAGGGCAATAGACTGAAATTAGATTTTAGCAGAACATGTGTCCTGACCTTTCTTTAAAGCAGATCTATTTACTTTATAATGCAGTTCATCTTGTAGGAACTGATGTACTCATAGCCAGTGTAAAGGTTAAGACATATGCGACTCTTAAACCTTCTTGCTTCTAACTCCAACATAATTTTCCTTGCTTATATTGTGCAAAGAGATATTTTAAATAGCCAGTGTAGAAAATAATCTTTCTTTGTGGTGATGTTAATTTCAGCTATGGTAACGTTTATACATGCAGTGGAGCAAATGCATTTCTAAATTGCAAATCTAATGGGCCTGATCTTCTCAGCGTAAATCAGAGCAGCTCCACTGAGTCAAATACTGAAGCCAACGAAATTTCACTGATTTATATCTAGGTACCTAACTTGGAGCTTAAATGGATTAAAGCCAGATTTACATGATTGCAAGTGATAAGATCTTGGCCTCGTGTACTTTGATACATTATGGGCCAGATTGTGAAACCCTTATGTCAGTGGCACAACTTGCATAAGTAAGTGCTCACCGACATGGCTGTGGGCTGCACAATCTGGCTCCGTATTACACAGATGTAAACAAGTAACCAGGAGAAAGTTATTAAGTGGCTTTGATGATCTCATAAATAAACACGTCATGACACTTAAGTAGCTTTAATAGTATCAGAACCACAAGAAATATGTACGGTCCTCTGTTACAGATGCCCCGTGTTGTAGCCTTTAAACAAAATGGATGGGAGTTGAATCAACTATATCATGCTATGATTCTGGATACCATTTGATTTGCAGAGTAAAAACAGCATAAAATAGGAAAATGTTACACTATGCAATGCAAATAGGTGGTTTTGCACATTCCTCTTACTACTCTTACTGTTGTTGCCCATTGATCACTCAAAATCTTTTTCCTTTCACTTGTGATCTTGTTCTTATTGCTTGATCTTATCTGCCTTAATGTACTTTATTTTCCTAGCAAGACCTTCACATTTTGAGCACTACCTTTTTCTGCAGTAGGTAAATTTGTCTATTAATATTTCTATTAATTTAACACTAACACACATAACAGACATTACAAGTGTGCATGTGTGTGTGCATATTCCACTGACATTAACACACATATACATATATTAATAAATTTTGATTCTACGTACATCTTGTAGGATGATTCACAAGAAACACAGTCAAATTTAAGCGGTGACAGCATCTAAAGTCTTCAGAGGTACACTGTGTGGTTATCACCTCAAAATGCATGCCCACTCCTGGTGCCACTACTGTGTCCCAGCAGAAAAACCATTTGTGATGTGATGTTCTGCAGCCACTCAGGACCTGTGTAGTCACATTGCCATAACACATCACTTACTCAGCAAAAGGTAAGAGATCATTGAATTAGCTCATTTAATATGTCTGTAGCTCTTAAACACTAAACAGTATGTAACACTACTACCCAAACACATGGGTCTTTCTCTGACAATACCATGAACCACAAACACAAAAGAAATTGAACAAAATAGCATTTTTTCTTTCAGACAAGTACTAGTTCATTTTAGGCAAGGTTCCTTTGAACCCAGCCTGACCATTTGGGGAACAATCAAAATTTGCAGCATGCAGGGACAATACTTGAACCTTCAATTGGTTGGGAGGGGGAATTGAAGAATGGCACCTCAGCAACTCTTCAGACATTGCAGAACACAGAACACAAGAAGACTTTTACAAAATAAGCATCTAGAAACAAAAGAGGAACTAAGAGATTTCCTACCAGAACCTCCTGGACTCATCCCACTCCAAAGCTGTCTTGTTATGGACCAGGAATCTCTCACTTCCCATGGGGCAGTATTCAGCCCATGGCAGATTCACCAACACTGGCACCTCGTGAGCCTGGAAGTACAGTTCCCAAGCAGCATTCTGTCCATCTCAATGATTATTCTGAAAAATGTGTTTCCATTTAGGTCAACTGACATTCCAAACAAAGCTAAAATAACTAGAACAAACAAAATAGAAAAGTAGAAGTGTAACATGTGTTGTGCACCTACACTGCAACACAAAATTCATCATTAATCTTTGAGAAATATAAGAAAATATGCATTGGAGAAATTAATTTGTTTAAAAAATAATTTTCCTCATGGTTTTTATATCTAATATTGTCATTCCTCTCACTTATTGTGTGGAATTCATAGGAATTACAGATTCTAGTTTTACAAGCCATAGTAAAAAGCAATAAGCAGTAAAACTAGGAGGTTTCAAGGGGAGAGTCTGGACCAATAGCTCTGTTCTGACATGATATGATAAATATCGATTCACCTGGCTGTTAGGCCTTTCTACTGGATTATCCCAAGTCAGTTTTTATTACTGTGTGCAGAGACACACGGAGCGGTACCACAGGGCTCACCACAGTTAGCAAACAGTAGTAGCAATGTGGAGTCCGAGGCTTGAGGCAGCAACAGACCTGGGAGCCTCCTGCCTCCCCCCAGCAAAGCTAAGCTTTGTTCTAAAGGCTTAAGACAAGACCAGAAAATTTTCCTCCTAGAATTTGCAAGCCCAAATACATAACACCTGAGATCATATAATTTGTTGGCATCGAGTCATACCTGTAGGTATACAAAGAAAAGAAGGGCCAGGGAAGGATGTTTGGCAGGTGTATTTCTAATCAGGGGAAGTAGAAGATGATTTTAAAGGGTGTGAACTGCATTACTGCCCACTCATCTCTATAGGCAACTGGGCTCTCAGCAGGAGCCCCAGTTCCTCTGGTACTCCTGTCCTTATCACACTCCCTCTGTTTTATGGCTACCCAAGTGAAGAAGTGCACCTTGCTAATGGCACTCAGGAGAAAGGGAAAAAAATTCCAGGTTTCTCTGTGAGAACCAGACCCTGGAGAAAACACTAAAATATTTTGATGGAGAAGCACTTTTAACCAGGAAAAAAGGTTATGAGGGCTAATAAATACAGCTGCAGCCCTACCACTATCACATCTGCTGTAGAAATCGGAATTCGGAGACCTGCAACCATCAATGTTTCTGTTGGTACCACGAAGAGCAGAAGAGGGGCCCTCACAGCAACATGGCAGCACATGGGTTTCCCTGCATCGTCTTCTCTGGGTACTTAGAGACCCCAAGGCCTCTGGCATGACCTTAAACTCTGCCCCTGCTACAAGCAATGGGAAGCCAAATAGCAGAAAAACTCCCTCTTTTTTCCCTCAGAGCAGAGCTTTGCAAAAGGGCTGATTTGTCCTGGAGTGAAAAAGCAGCTCTGAGAGGAGCCAGCCTGTGTGATGGTTGCTATAGGAGTCCACTTACAGGAGTGAGAAGTAGCTGAGAGGCTGTAACAGAACATATGGCAAAACGCGGTCTGTGCCTCCCCGCGCTGCTTCAGAGGCAGCCGTGAGATCTTCCCTGTGAGCACTAACAGGCACAGACTGGCTGTGGGCAAGTTCTTGCAGCCCCTGGCATGGGTGCCTCTCCCATCCTTTCCCCCTTTCTCTCATTTTTTGGCATTTCCCTTAGGTTTCTAAACTCTCACCCATTCTCCTTCCTCAGAGCAACTGCAGACAAGGGCTGCATTATGCACAAGGAGATAAGGGAAATGGTGGATCATGAAAAACAGTAATTAATGCTGAAATGCCGTATGTGGTGGGTTTTTTTAACAATTGTATAAGATTGTTTTCTACAGATATTTTTTTCCAACAAAAGACTAGGCTTTCTCTTAAAGTTAAAATAAAAAGCAACAGCATCAAAACCCAGAAGCTTGGTAATCATCTTCAGTAATGGAAAACTTACTTGTTCTGGCAAACTCGAAATCTGTGGAGCAGTTACCACTGGCATCAGGGATATCAGTACTGATTTTAATGTGAGCAAAATGGCTTCTGCAGTGTTCTTAGAGGAAAAGTAGATATATTATGGAAGAGGCCTTACATAATAACCTTTTTGTAAAGCTTGGATGGCAAGATGATTCTGTAAGACACTGAAGTCACATGTCATTAATCAGAAATGACAGTCTTTATTCATGTATATTTGACTGAAACTGCATAATTTTAGCCTCCAATAGCCCTGAATAAATGACCCTAAGTATAGCACTTTTTCAAATTGACAGTGATTGATGATGGACCAAAAAATTATGAACACTGAAGAAGTAAACATGAAAAATAGGCAAACCCTTTAGTATCTCGCAGATTTCTTGTTTTCACTTTTCCAACTCTTTCACTCATTTTTATCTCTATAACCTTGCTCATCATGCTTTAATCATTTTTATGCTGCTGCATTTGTTACATTTTGCCTGCAGTGCCCCCACACTAAACCCTGAGCTTGCTGAAAGATTCATTCAGATAAATGGAATTGATTTCATATTTTCCCATTCATGAAAAGAGTCTTTAAAGTTAGAAGGTCTTTATGCAGTATGAAACTAAAGAAACTGATTACTTCTAGACAGCACTTATCTACATCTCTTGACAGAACTGCAGAGCACTTACTCACGTGAGCAGCATTCCCTACAGAATGAGCGGTTAACCAGCCTCACCAGAGCTGCAGCAGCCCTATTGCCTCCAAGTTCCTTTTATAAACACAAGCCACCTGACTGACCACGGGATAAATAATGTAAATAATGTTCTCTAAGTAATTAAAAGCCCACCCTATTGATCGTTTTACAAACCACTATGTGCTCATGCTAATTGATGAAATAGTAAATAGAAACCAGAAGCTAATTAAATTCGTTGTGCATAAACTAGCCCCCGTCTGTAGCAGTATCCACTGCTGGAATTAATTACTGACCCCACCTCAGACCCAGCACTGTGCCTTGACACCAGCTGATCCTCCCTGCATGGAGAGGACACGGGACTGAGCCTGGAATTAAAGGCAGTTTCTATACAGTCCCCAAAGCGTCTGCCTGTATTGGAGCCTGGGTTTATGGCATGACATCTGTACTGGGGACAAGCACACTGTGGCAGAGTGGGTTCATCTATTTGCTGATAGGGCTGGTGAAACTCTCTGTGGCCCACCAGGATGGGACCAGCTGGGAGACAGGAGAAGTACTGCCCTGTACCTATTCCCTCTGCCCCTGCAATCAGTCACACAGCGAGACAGGGTTTCTGATTTCAGATGGGCTTTAGATGGTTTAATCTACAAAACAGGTTTCATAACGTGAGCAAAGAGACTGAGCAAGAAGAAAGCCAGTGGCTTGCAAAACGTAAAAACCTTTGGACGGGACTTGTAATTCAGCTCCTCACAAAAAGCTTTAACATCTGAAGAATAAATTAGAAATAGGCAGTGGCCTTATTTTTTTCTCTTCAGATCAGGTGATGGCCAACTACGAGCATCATCCAGAAATCACCATGGCCCTGCTATTTTATTCTGCCACTGAGGCTGGTGGTTGAGCTAATCTGTCACATGCCGTTTGATTTCCCTTGCAGTCTGCAGGGCTGAGTGTGTGGCAGTGGTTAGTCGTCCTGGCAACTGAAACACAGTTTAGATGATGCTTTTATCTGGTATTGTACAACAACACAAATCCCTTCTGCCTGTCAGGCTCAAATGAAATTTTTGGGGCGTTTTGTTTAGTTTTGTGGGATTTTTTTAAGCCAAAAAAGTCGTATTTTTAATAAGAGCTGGCAGTTGTTATCAAGGTAAAATCAACTTTAAAACTTTTCATTGGTATTAATTCACTGTATTCCAAAGCTTTGAACTGATTCTGGGAGATTAAAATTCTGCATCGTTTCATTAAGAGCACACTGACGCATGTGCTGGTAGATTGTATAAAATGAAAGGCTTTTATTATCACTTTTCCCTATCATGAGAGTGACTTTCATATTGGATTAATAAGGCTAATATTGCCACTGCATTATCACTTTATGAAAATTTGCTAATGAGATTTGAAATTGCTTAATGAAAATATCCCAGTTCTTCCAAACACCTACCCTGCTGACCACCTTGCTGAAAGCTGGACTGCACAGCCACTGCAGAAATGAGGAGCGAGCACCTGATGAGGAAAACCTTGATTTTCTCACACACACTGCATCATGTAATGTCATTCCACATCAAGGTCCCCTGAGTTACACCACGTCGGCCCAGTTTAGGGCCTCACGCAGTGTAACAGAAGGTGACATGGTGTAATCCAAAGCAATAAACTCTAGGGATACTCTTGCCTCATTAAAGCACTTGTGCAACAGGGCTGGGTGCTGCCAGGATCAATATTCCCGGTCTGCTGAGCTCTGCACCCTACTTTGATCCCACACCTCTCTCCAAACTGGGGTGGGCAGACCATGCTGCAACCACCTGCCCGCAGCAGCTGTGGGCAGTTGGGAGTACAGGGGGATACACCCTAGGACAGACCTGCTGACAGTTCCCATATTTCATATTTATTCCCTGCTGACTACTTTGAACAGCTTCCACTTTGGGGTTAAAATGAAGGGCACATTTTTTCAGTTTTAAGCTGAGCTTGTCTCACTTTGCCATTCCTTGCCAAGAGGAGGCATAGCAATGGTTTAGACACTTACAGAAGCAGTTGCATTTGTGAATTTGCAAGAGGGAAGATCTTGGAGGCATTTACCATTGGGAGATGCTCAGGAGCACTTGGGACTAGAAAAGCAGTCACAATAGATATACAGACCAAGTCCACAGATTTGCAGCAGATCCATTAAAGAGGACTACTTCTCACTTCTTACAGTAATTGCTGAAGGCCATCTGACTTCTCTGGAAAGCAATAAAGCTCCATATTTTTCCTCACTTCCAGCTGTCACAATTTTCAACTGGGCCATAAGACAAAGAGAAGGAAAGCTGGAAAAGTCTTGGTCATAATTCTGCATTCCCTGGCATATTTCTCAGCTGCGGAATTATGCAACAGAGGAATCTGTCCTCTGGTGTCTGCTTTTCTCCTGCCATGTGTCATGGCTTATATTGCTGCATTCAATGCCCAGTGAAACAAAAAAAGCCCTCTCTGTAGCAGGCATTTGGGCCGATGTTAGCTGTGTGAAGGGCTCTGTACAGTGTGCTGTGCTCCAGGAACCACCAAATGCCAGCGTTTATCCAGCAGGAATCTGAAGCATCTGAATTTCTCTTTCAACTTTTTTTTTTCCCCTCTCTTTTTTTTTCGCTATCTTTTCATCCAAGTGAAAAGCTGACAGGGAAGAGCCACTATGCAGTTCAGAAACAGATTAGTGAGCAGATGTTAATCTCATCCAAGCACCCACCATGAATTTTTGTTTATTATTAGATCATGTTTAGACAACAAGAAAGATGAAGCTGCTACTAGAGTGTGCACACACATGCGGCACATCAGCACCATCCTACTCCAGGTTTTAATGCAGAAACCCCAAATTTGGAGGTGCACCACAATAAAACTAATAGGTAGCCCTCAGATCAAGCAGTTCTACTTTCAGGCTCCTGGTACCTGCCAGATTCATGCCAGCTGGGATTCACCAACACTCCACAGAAAGCTGAGGCCATCAGGACTCGTTTCAAAGCTTATAGCCCAGACCATTTTAGATTTACTCTTTGGTTTCTTTTCACTTCTCCACAGGTTGGTATGATTTCACAGCACATCTGGGAAGCATACACACCTTGATATGAGCACTGTGCCAAAGCCAGGTGGGTCAATTCGTTATGTCATTATTTAGTCAATCCCCAGCACAAAAGGCATAAACAAAGTTACATGAATCGATGTTAATAAAATACTAAGTCAAGGACTCCAAAACAGTCTACATGTATTGATCTGACAAGGGAAACCACAGCAATGAGCAAAACCGCAGCCCCTGAGCCAACCTCCAACATGGCAATTGAGGGACTCAGAGCTCCTCATTCTCATTCTCACGAAGGTTACTGAGGCATCTCTGGCAACATAAAGATACCTCAAAGGGGATATAAATACTCAATGCTTAAGGTCCATTTATATTGCTAGAGGGGGGTAAAATGGCCTCAGGGTAAATGAGAATTTAAATAATAGATTTTAAGGCCAGAAGGGATCACTGTGATTACTTAGTCTGACCATAGAGTTTTACTCAATAATTCATTCGCTGAGTTGATGTCTTCCAGTAGCAGGAGTGCATCTCAGTACCACAGGTATTTACTGCCCAGTGAGCCATAAGGATGTTTTGCAATGAATATGCCAAGGCTACACAGTGCAGTGAAGCGCTCTTGTGGTATCCAGACATCCCATTTGAAAGAGCTGGGTCCCTTCTGTTTGGGCTACATCCCACCAGGCTGGGAGTGTCCAGGCTAATAGTACCACTTGAGCATTTTGGCTGGGGTACAGCAACAGAAGGAGCAGTCAGGACAGGCATCCAGGGAAAGTATATAAGAGGAACTCTTTCTTCAATGGTTAAGGCAACTGACTTCACACATGTGCAGGTGACAGCCTGAAACTGGAGACTGTATTTATATTAACCCCACTGTTCTGCTGCTGATGGTCATGGTTATTGGTGCTGAGAAACATGGTGCTGAGACACACAGCTCCAGCAAAGAGTGAGAAGGTGGGAAGACATCTACCCTGAGGTGGATGCAATAGCTCCAGTCTGAAATGCAAGAGGATGCAGTCCCTGACACTGGGGCCCATCTCCCATCCTTCTGGGTACAGAAGTTCACATGCACAGTGCTGGATCAAGCTCTTTGTGCTCTAGATGACCTACTTTGTAAAAAAAAATTGGTTTTAAAATGTAGGCCCTTGCAAAAAAACAGATGTTGCAAGTGAACTGAAAAATCTTGGGTAATTAAATTGTAATAAAAAAAATGCTTCATTCATTAACTATGGTAATTGACCAAAAAGCAATAGGACACCTGCTATTTTCATTATAACTGGCCTGATATAATTCAGGGTGCAATCTCCATGTGGAACAGGTCATTTAAATTTAAGATGGCTTCAGATTATTGTATTAAACAGCTCATAAATATACCCACTTTTTATTTCCAATCACTGCTTTCAACAGAATTTGACCAAAGCTGAATCCTTAGCCCAGGATTTATAACAAACAGCATTTCACCAGATTTTTGAGAGAATTCCCATCTTCTTTTGTTCATTCTTCTATGACCTATCTAGCATGAAATGTAGTCTTTATAGATCTCTCAATGGTCAGTGAGTGTTGCCTTCTATTTTATTTGTTATTTAAATGTGATAATGTACTGCCTTACTGTTATTTTTATTTATTATTTACAATGTGCCAATATATGCAAGCGTCTCTCCTGCAGAGTACTGTCTGACAAACAGATGTACTGGAGATGCAAAAGAGCACTTCTGTTTTTCAGGGGGCTTTTTTTTACATCCTGCAGAAGAAGGATTTATTGTCTAACTGTATGGATGTCCATGCTGAGCCAATTCTACAGCCCAGTCAGACAGGGTTCTTACTGCAGTAATGTATTTACCCAAATAACAATCATTGCAGCAATTTCTTGCAAGGATCCCACCAAACACATTTCTCGTAGTTTTAATTTAAGTACTAATGGGGAAGTAGTAAGTAAAAAGAGAGAAAAAAAAATTAATTCATATGAAGTAACCTTTTCAGTGGGGTTTTTTTGCTGTAAAAAAATACCCCAAAGCTCCAAAGTCGTATCTTGAGAATTTTAGCTAAGCTGCTTCTTGGCTGTGTTTTGTAAGGGCTCTGCTTATTTTCAGTTTCAGCTGTACAACTTGTACAGCACATTGCATGATTTAACCAAGCAGATTTAAAGTTCAGTAGACAGTGTTCTTTGTTAGATTTTAGTCACATACCAAATTCAATAGACTCTGCTGCAGGCGTACGTCAAAGTGCCAGGAAGGCATGAGACATTGTTGAATATGTTGGAGTTTATTGTTTAGAAAAAATTAAACTTGGTCTCTCATTCAATCTTTTTAATTAAATAGTCATACTCTAAAGCTCAAGGGACAAAGGAAAAGAGAGAATAAAGACAGTTGTTCTGTAAAACACAACAGCTAGTTCTTTATATCTGTATTGAACAAGTCACTATATGTCATCTTCTCTAAAAATAAATACAAGTATTTTGGGTAAATGTGTTCCAAGAAATGAATTACCATCACTGCTGCTAGCTATTACCTACATAAGATCATTACCAAACCGAACACTTTCCTGCATAAACAGAGCTGTGTTTGTTTCCTAATAAGAACTGCCATCATATTCTCTGTTGGTAAGTTTTGGAAAACAAGACTTAGATCTCTCTGTAAAGACCTCACACAAAAACTGAACAGCCATATGTGATAGCTACCTAAAAATCAAGTAATTTTTCTGCTCCCTGTCTGCATTTGTCCTTAAATATGAACAGTGAGCAGACTGTATGCCAGATCCTACGCATCAGGCACCAGCATTAAATTGCTTAAGCCCGGAGAACTGCCAGGAGTCTGCCGAGCCTCCCATTTCAAGGAATCCGCTCAAAGGCCACTATTAATAGTCTGACCACAAACCAGACCCACTGGATTCGGAGTGGGAACACTTGAAAAGCACTCAAAGCGTAGGCAACTGCACCACAGAGACACAGCACCCTTCGACTACGTTGCCCCCGCGATGCTGGAAGGATGTTGGCTCTCCAGGGGTCACAGTGGGAAGCATGCTGCCTGCCAGCAGATTTATGGCTGCAGTTTGTTAAACCATGAAGGCAAGATTTTCGTTTCAGGCCATCCATGGGACATGGTCCTTTCCGCTCTGTGCCATGTTTGCCCAGACAGTAAAGCATGTCACCGACCTACATTAAAAATAACAATGGTTTTGGCTGCTCTCTGGCATTGACTGTATGAATCATCAAAGTAAGTAACAACAGAAACAATAAATCTCTTTTACCCTAGTAAGTGCTAAATTGTGTGACAGAAGTGCTTAATTCCTGCAAATGTAATGAGAATGGGAAAGGGTACAAATTTCTAAGATCGAATTACAATCTTTAAATAGTAATCCTGTTTTCCTCCTTGCAGACCTAATTCACAATAACTTGCAGTAAATCAGTCGGCAACTCTTTAGATTGGGCTTCTTAATATTCATATTCTCAATTATCTATTTAATGTGGGTAGAGACAGTTCATTATTTCTCTTCACTCCAATATTTTTAAATGAAGTTTCACAAGGTTATGACCAAAATATGCATTATTTTCTCATACCAAACTGTGAAGTCAGTAAAGTCACCCAATTAATGGTGGTCAAATAGGAGCCTTGGTCTTACAGGCAGGAGCCTCCATCTGTTCCCATTGCAACTGAGTTACCCAGCCAGTTTGGCAGAGCAGAGACACTCAATGCTGAGTGTACTCAACTTTAGTAGAATCTGAACAATAAAATAAGGAAATACTGCTAATGTACCTACAGTTTGATAAGGAAAGAAAATTAGTAGTTACTGCTCAGTGCTTGGCCAATTAAGCTTAAGGCTTAGAAGAGACTAAATTAACTCAATGTAGTAAATTTTCCCACTTAGTCTCCCATTGTCATGGATTTTGCCTATAGAATTTGTTCATGAAACTCAGCTTTCCCTTCCCCATTCTGAAACGTTCCAAAGCCAGAGTAACCTTTGCAGTGGTCTTAAAATTAGTCCTTTTAACACAAGACTTAAAAATAGGTGTTGCAATGGTTTACCACCCCATTCTCCAGTGTCCAACACCAGCTGCTCTGGTATGAAGGTAAGCACAAGACAGCCACAACAAGCTGTTTTCCCAGATTGCATTCCAGTCTCCCACACATTTTATCAAGGGGGCTTCTCAAACCAGAAACTGTATCTTCTGTTGAAAAAACCTGAATGGATTTTCCTTGATGACTTTGACAAGTCCACCCTTTGAACCCTCATAAACTTTTACTATCCTGTCAGGAGGAGTCCAATAGGTTGAATATCTATTTTGCAAGAGCAATGGGATGTCTGGTACAGGTGCTGTACAGAAAAGGAGTCCAGGATTTAACTTTTTGCATGAATATGTCAAAGCAGGTAATTAACTGAGTGTACAGTAGCTTTGTGGCAGGAATTTATATTTTTTTTTTTAAGCAGAAGTTAACTTTTTATTTAGTTGATTGAACTAGATTCTACAAACTTTCATTTTCAAACTACAATAGCCAATAATCACTTAAAATCCAGGTGCCGGGGAGGTGTGCAAGAACCTTTTAAAATGTAAAATAACATGATTCTGTGACAAATAGAAGGCAAATCATTTTCAATCTAAAAGCAGTTGGAAAATTCATGATGTGTACTCATTAAAAGTGCCTTCAAGATATCAAGACAAGCTTTCTCTGTAAACGCCAGATGAATAAGAATGGCAAGCAGCAGCTATGATGTACAAAACGCTTCAATGAACACAGTTGGTTTTGGTTTATGCTGCTGGGTTGGTTTTTTTTAAAGCAAATCTGTATTGCTTAAAAAAGCTGTATATATACTAAAAGTGGGACTGGAGTAGGGAAGAGAATATAATCCCTCTCCTATGTAAAGAGAGAAAACCCAGCAATATTGATTTTGCTTTGCCACCAAATATTGGGATAATGGAGGCAGTACTTTTTTTTTGTAATTACTACCTACTTAATTGCCTACGTGTGGAAAGCAAGACACTGCACTCACAAACACGTGACTCAAATCATACTATAAAGGGCAACAGTATCAACTCTTTCAACACCAACTACATCCCCAAATTTTTCCCAGCCTTGCTCATAATCAGTCACATGGGGCTGCAAAGCTAAACAGGACTGTGTTGGGCTCTGAGTCAAATGGCCTTCACCTCTCTGCCAGCAGCCATATAAGCACAGCTCTGAGTTACTCAGTCCAGTAGCACCAAAGCTACTGTGAGCTTTACAGTGGATTTCAAGAGGTGATGGCTAAAATCCCAGTGTCACTACACTAAAAGTATAGGGTGGAAATTCTATATGTGATACTGTAATGGGTTAATGAATCTTTATTCAAGTGCTGTTTAACTCGCAGAGGAATCATCTGTCTACTCTGTTCCAAGGACTCAGTTTCTTACAGTACCTGACCAGCAAATCTCAGTAGCAGCAACATTTGCCTTGAGCTGCACACGATCAGCTGCTCGCCCTCTGCTTTTCCACACAGGAAACCCAGGAGGATGGTTTAAAGAAACAGGTGCAGTTATCAGCATTTAAACAACCCAGACATTAATTAATCTCCAAGAAAAATAGTGACCTGGTTCAGCTTTTCATGAAGCCACCTATTAAATCTGCTGCTTCAGTTTTAACAAAAACCTCTGTAACAAACTTTTCTTCTCACTTTTATAGAGTGAAATCCTTTACAGAACCAAAAGCTAAAATAAAAGTAAAACATCAATCCTTTGGGAATTCTCATTATTTCTATTTTCAAGGTCTGGAGAATGAAGAGATGGATTATGAGTAGTTACAGGCTCTTCTACTGTTCTTAAATCCTAATTATGTTTCATACTCAGGAACATACCTCATAAGGAGCTTAATTTTGAGCATGTGCTTAAGAGCCATTGAATACAAGGAGAACAAGGTAAAAGTGTCAGGACACTGGTAATCAGAAATGGTCTCCTGGCAGGCCACAGGTACCAGTAGCTTATCTCCAGGTTCAAGGGCAGACAGAGGCCATTGATACCTATGGGAGACTTAGATTGGTTGGATTTGACCTGGGCTTTTACTGGTGTTTGTAATTTTTCTGTAAATAAAATCTATGAAATTTAAGCAGATTTTTACATCTAAACATGTGCTGAATTGGTATCACCTGAATGTCAACAGGCCCGAAGACAAGCTTTTGCAGTGCACAGTAAGGGCTGAAATACAACCTGGCCAGCCCACAGGGGCTCGTGCTTACACCCAATCCCAATTCCAGTCCCAACATCCATCACAAAATCAGCCAGCTGAATGTTCCTGTAGTAATGCTGCACTTCTCACCCCCCAAACTACACCAAGAGGGAGGATGGCAGTGAACCCCTGGAACTGCTGTCTTTCTGTAGGCATTTCCAACCCATTACCCCAGTGCCACCTTTCTCCTTAGTGCTTGATTACCAATCATTTTTCAGCATATCAGTGCTGTGTTACACTCTCTACCAACCCAAGAACAGCAGGGATTTTGTAACTCTATCCTTGATCCAAGATGCTGCAATTTAAACAGCTTTGCATCAGAAACAGAAAGACATATAATAATCAAACATACAGCAAATCATCTCTCTCCTGTCCCTCCCTTCTCCCCAGGCTTTTAAACTTACAGGGAACACAAAACATTTTCTGCATGTGCATTAAAATAATTATTTCCATAAATTAGTATTGGCTGTAGCTCTGGATCCTCTAGTGAAGGTGTTTGAAGGCAAAAGAATCATACAATGGTTTGGGGTTGGAACGGACCTTAAATGATCACCCCATCTAGTTCCAACCTCCTGCCACGGGCAGGGACATCTTCCACTCGACCACGTTGGTCAAAGCCCCATCCTGGGGCTTGAAACACTTCCAGGGTTTGGGGATCCATAATTCTGATTTCCTCACATCTGATGTAGGCAAAACTCACAATGCCCCTGACCCACAGTGGGGCCTGCACGAGCCCACAGCCCCATTGCACAGCAAAGGTTCCTTGTGTCTCAGGGGTTTTCTATGATGATCCTGAAAGTCACTTTACCATCAACATCGCCTGGCTGGGACTGGCTGGCTGTTGAGAACAAGCATCAGATGTGGCCTCGAGTCTGCATAAAAATGAGAGTACTGAGCCAGTGGTAACAAACTGAAAGTAATATTTGCCCTCAAGAACAAGGCTTGGATAGTGCCTGCACATGCACTGTGCCCTGCAGGGACACTGCAAGCCTGTCATGTTATTCTCAGTTGAATATTATGAGCAACAAATACAATTTTGGAGGAATTTTTGCAGCACATGAAAGCTCATACAATCATAATTTTGAGAGTGCTCTTTGGCTTTGTTTTTTTTGGCGTTGGGATTTTTTGTTTCATTGGTTTTTCTTGTGTTTTGTTGTTTGGTTTTTTTCCAGTACTCTCAAATAACCTGAAAGTTAATTTATTTCTTCATTGTGTGGCTTCTTGACTTATTCAACTTTGATTTTCCTGTGTTCAGTATTGAGACAGAACTTAGTGAAATGCTTTTGGTTTGCTGAACCAGATGATTCTGATACAAAGTACTCGTGTACCCTTGCATTTCCTTGGCTCCCAGATGTTGACTGGAGATCTGTCTAATCAAAACCATGCTTCCCCATACGAATGCCTGTTAGGAGTCTCTGTTCTGAGTAGTGCAGCTCCTTGTTATGGTTTCTTAAGGGTGCAAATTATCCTAGAATACATAGTATATGCAGTCTGTCCCAATTTATGCAGATGACCAATTATCTCGTCATCTCCTTTGCTTGACTTCTGTTTCATGCCTTTAGCAAGCAGGGGTGAGGGCTTGTGTAATGCCCACCTCCCACCTGGCAGCACCTGAAATTACCCTGCGTGGGAGCCGTGGCCCTGCCACAGGCAGGCTCCCACAGGGATTGTGTAACTTTCCAAAGAGGTGACCTTCCTCCGCTGCTCAGGTTTCTGGTATCTCAGTCCATCTGTTTGTTTGGTCCTCTTGTGCTCCTGGTTCCCTTGGAATGGCCCTGGAGAACTGAGAGTTACTACCTGAGATAAAAAAGATAAGGCCAACAATCTTGCCAACCCAGACGGAAAGGATTTGAAATCACCTTTACCACATTTGTATGTTAACCAAAATTCCTGTTCAGTTAGGAACACTGCAAGTATTTTGCATTTTTTGCAAATAAGGCACCTCATTCTGGTAGCAGCTTTTACAAGTATAATAGCACAGTAGTTCTATAAAATAAAATGTATTACAATACTTACAGTTTCCAATTACACGATTGTAATTGTGAATAATTACACAAAATCTCCGGCCTCTTTTATGGCTATTTCTGAGATTGTGTACACTATATAAACACCATCTGTAGAGAATGTAAGGCAACTTCTGTTGGAGCACAGATACATAAAAGTGTATCATCAACTTTTCAGTGAGCATCCAGTTAAACAGCTATTGTCTGTACCTCCCCGTAAACTACATTAACTCAGTAACTGACCCTTTTGGATTCACACTCTTGCTTTATTGCATCCAAGCTTACAGATCTCCTGCACTTTCTGTTTATTGCTGGAACATTTCTGCATATGCCCCAAATCCCTGGCTGCACCTCCATCCCATCCTCCCTGGGCTCCACCCAGCACGAGTATCACCACATCCTGCCCCAGCCCCTCCGGGTGGGGGTGTGATTATGGACCAGCAGTTGACACAGAGCAGTGGTTTTCAAATTCTTGCTGTGAAAAGCTTTCGAGGTGTTTCAGTAGAAGGCTGCTAGTTGTGAATGCCAAAGCAGGGGCTTTCCCCTCTGCAGAGGCCCCTTCTTAAGTATGAAGTACAAACAATGAAAATGAAAAGCAATAAAAAAAGAGAGATCTGGGCTTTGAATGCTTCTTAGGGTCAAGCACTAAACCCTCTTTTGACAGCTACACAACCCACACTTGTTCTCCTCAAGAGAATTTGACCTCAAGTAAGGAATTGAACAAAGTGCATATTTTGTCTACAGTGGACAAATATATTGTTCTAAAGCAAGAAACTGCAGATAAAATACACAGATAATGATAGGGAAAAACCCCCACATTCGCCAAAATAAAACCTCACTATGATTTATGCACATTTAAAAAAAAAAAAAAAAAAGAACAAAGTATTTCTGATTTCATTGACTTTGTGTTGTATGGCAGAAGGTTAATCAAACTAAAGCATTATATTTCTCTTCTGTTATTGATTAACCAAAGTCAAATAACATTAGCATTTTGCTTAATGCATTTAAATCACAAATATTTTCCCAGATGTTCTGCACAGCCACTTTGCAGATTTCAGTGGAACCTGTTTACATGCTGAAACACTGAGCCTAGATAGAAACACTTTGCTGTGATAGCAACACACACCCAACAGTTTTCATTTTCTCAATTCAGGAGGAAAACTGCTGTTCCTCCCTCTCCTTCGAATTCTCTTTCTGCAAGAAATATTCCTACGTCACTGGAGAAGAATTACAAGCTTGCTCATAATGGCTGCTTTTTTTGTGTCCATTTTCAGCTGAGCCCTGGCCAAAGTCTCCTGAAATCACTAGGATTATTTCTACTGGCTTCACGGCCTCTTACTTAGCCCTGAATACACTGAAAAGTTGGTTTTAATTTACAATAGGTCTGGTGGTGTTGCTTATGCAGAGAATTTGGCCTACTGGCATAGGGGTGATCTCCTGCCCCGCTAAGTGGCTGCAGTTACACAACCTCTGGCCAGAAGATGCAGTGATCCACAGCGGGCTGGTTGGTCTGCTCCCCTTGGAATTACCAGTTATATCTGGCCATGACTTTTAACACTGAAGTGAGGTGAAATGACATAAACAGGGAACCCATTCTGCAGCCGCACATCCGTGTCCTGCTGTGCCCTGCAGTGCTGGGACTGGCACCAGTTCCCAGTGGGGAGCTGCCTGCTGTGCAGCTGAACGGGCAGAGATGCAGAATCATGCATCAACTCTTTTTCTGCTGATCAGCAGCTTTGAAAATGGAAAGGAATAATCAGAACTCCGCCTTCAGTTTAAAGCCAACTACAGCTTCAGCAAACATCAACAGAAGTGAATGTGAGAATATTTCATTTTTATTTTTTGTTCAAAGATGTTTAATTTTTCCCAGCCTGCTAGCAAGCTCTGGCCATTTTCTGAAGTGAAGGATAAGGATTTCATTTGCACTGGGTTAAAGGAAAAAAGGAAGGAAAAAAGAAAGACTGCTCAGCCCTTATAGAGACACAAGTATCTAAACTGACACTTGGAATTACACGTATTTCACCACGAGCTCAAGATCTGCCATAATACGTTATCTGCTGTAAATGACCAAAACACTTATGGATTTGTCTGCCACAATACTATACGGGAGAAAGTCTGTTTACACAGGGATGATCATTATTACTAGCTCCATCTATATTCTACTAGTGCCAAGGCATGCTGAGCAGTAACCAAATCCTTTGGCACTCCATGCTGCAAAGCACCGAGGCATGTTAACCCAAAAATCCTCAAATGAATGCCTTAGACTTAAGTATATTTTAGACATTTGCCACATAAAATTAAGTGCACACATCTGGACATCTCTTTATTAAAACATATATGTGTTGGGTATGTGCACAATCTACTTATTTCCCTGTGATCCACAGGAACAGGAGGAACATGAAGGGGGGCTGAAAGAGGAGAAGCTCTTCAGGCCGCGCTTTCCACAGGTGAAAGGGTAGGAGCAGGGTGCAAGAGTTGGCATGGGGCAAGTAAGCCCTGTTTGCTCCTGTGCTTAGCAAAGCAGAGAGAAACATGGAAAGGGAGAACAGGAAAAGTGAGAAGAAGCTGGGAGGAACAGAGAATATGATTTGGTTGATAGCACAGTGCAGCTACACAGCTGTTTGGTCCCATGCCACAAAGTCAACAGCAAAATGCTCAGGACCTTGTGCTGTGGGCACACAAGGCATGGCACCTTCACATGAGGCTGGAATGCACACATGGACTGCTCACTACTACCAGTTCATACTTATACACACACACACTGGGGGAGAAGTAAAGTAAAATCCCCTGATCAACACCTGATAGAGCAGAATTTTCCAAAGAGAGCTCTGATTTTCAGACACGATGTTCTGAATTGCCAAAATTAAAAAGGAAAGAAAGTAAGAAATGGTTCAGCTACTTAGTATTTTTAAAATATAATGGCCAATTCTCATGATTCGTGGAACACCAAAACCAATTCCAAAATTACGTGTCTGGAACCACCAGTGAGAAAATCATGACACAAGGGATTTAGTGTTTATGTACTTCATGCTAATGCAATGTATATGTTTGTTATCAGTACACTGTGGGATACAGCATTAAAATAAACCAGCCTGCAGCAAACTACACCCTTCAGGCTTCACAAATATTGCCAGCAGGTATCCTGGTGCTTTGCTTGCCTGCATTTACTTCTCTGTTTTGTAAATACAAATATTTGGTTAAGGCATCTGCTCAGTCAAGAGCTGTGACTGCTGATCCAGGTAGAGGTTTTCAGACCTGTGCACGGAAGCAGCCCATTTAAATGAGTGCAGATACAATTCACCATCAGGTTTATTCTTTACACATTTATGATGATCCACAGTCATTGAACCAGCACTAAGGTTAGATACCCATACTTGAAAATGAAACCTGTGACTTGTTTAGAATAGAATTTAATAAAAGAAAATGCTGAAAACGTAAGATAGGCTGTGTTACTTTTTGGTTCTGATTATTCTTATTATCAATGCTTGGAATGTTTGGAAAACAAATACAATATTTTGCAATTAGACCCCTGACCTATGAAAGTACTTGAGCAACCGTATAATGGAGCATATAAGTAGTCACTTTAATGAAATTACTACTTATATACATGAATTATCCACTCATTTTAAGTGATTTTCTGGATCAAAGCCTTTCTGTTACAATTAGAGCAGCAGAGTTAAAATGACAGTAACTCCAGTTTGGAGAACATAACAGACCAAAGGAACTGCATCATAAAGATATTCCCAGAGAGGAAAGGGAATAAAAGATATCGGTAGAAGTGTCCATATAACTACACCACATCAACTATAATTATCTGTTCAATTTTTTTTACCTAGAAGATTCAAATACATTTAATTTCAAACCTTACAAGAAAGCTCTCCACTAGTTTGGTTTGTACATGGGCTGAAGATGTTACTGCTGCAAAAACTTGGACAAAACCCACTATTTAAAATACCACTTCTGGTTTTTAACTGAGGTAAACAGAATGCATTATAAATCTCCAACATAGCCTATTGAAGTGTCAGAACAGCTTGTTCAAAGCAATACATTCACTTCTGAAAGATTTTAGTATTATAATCAAAAATTCTCTCCCTCCAATGCACCTGAGAAGCATTAACTTCTTGGTGACTTTAAGAACCAAATCCTTTAATACAAACCTAGCTTTTCCCACAGGCACTTGAAAATATTTAGCATTTTTTCAGTTGGATGCAATTTTCATAATAAAGTAGCTCACTCGGCTACCTGACACCACAGACAAAGATGCTGAGTGAGCAGCTCCTGCCAACTTAGAGCATGAGCACAACCCTCAGTCACATATTAAGTAGGCTTTGAAACATCCAATTGCTGCGACAATTCAAGTAATTTATGTATTATATATTATTGCTATATATTTTATTCATTATGCATAACATATGTATTTTATTTTGTAACATCCAGGCACAACTCTTCTATAGCCCATGTCTTTCAGTCAACCTTAATGCAGCATACAACAGATCTTACATTTATGTAACACTTAAATTCTGCCTTTTTGACCAGTTTTAGGATACCAAAGCAGCTCTTTGCTACTCTTCTGAACAGTACCCGCCCATCCCTATTTATGCTGCTCCCTATGTTCATTTCAATTTCACTGGCAAACCTTGAAGAAATGTATGGGAATGACATGTATTTTGTTCTGTGCCAAAATACTCAGTCCAGTCTATCAAATCAGAAATGTTCATAGTTAACTGCATCTCTGGCAGTTTCAAAGGTATAATTTTAAACCTTCAGTATATTTTGTTAAATCAAACCCTACAATGATCCTGTTTTACTTCCATCTACTTAGCCTATTAATGCAGGCTAATACTGCATGTTCTTGTGGCAGCAAAACCTAAAGTGTACCAGGAGACTCTGGTGATAGATTACATGTACATGCTGTGTCATATCCAATTAACTCAAATTGACTGTGTACTGCATTATGCTGTTAGTGCATGGAAGATCAATAAATATGGAGAAAATCCAACGAGGCGCTCTCCATTCCCATCCAATTCTAGTAGGTCTGAGACAGATCATGCTCCTATGATGTGTGTGCTGCTGCTGAAGAGGGCAGGTGGTGCATAGACACCATTCAAACTTGGCCTATTCAATCTAAACTCCTCTAACTCGCCATTCATGCATAGCAAAACACCATCTGGTCCTATTTTGCCTCCAGCAATCACAGCTGACCAAAAACGATAATAACAGCTGTTGCAAAACAAAAGCCAAACAAAGGGGGGAGGGAAAGGTTAGAATGCAGTCCAGTGCTGCAAAATACTCCATGAAGTGAGAAATGGAAAAGGAGCCATTCAAACAGGAATCCCCATTGAAAAGAGTCAGTGCAAGACTTGTGGTTAAACTTGAGATATTTAATCCATCTGTCCTGCAAACCACAATGGTCAGGTGATAATATAAAATTGAGATTATGTTGCACAGAGGTATTTATAGGCTTTTTTTCTCCAAGTTAGAAACTAATGACCCTGTGTCAGCTAAAAATTAAACCTCCTTATGTTCTTTCATCATGTGTCAACCTGGGTTAATGTGAAAGTAGAATGTGGTTAACCGGGGTGATAAAGCATGTGAAACCTTGGGAAAAGAAGGGAGCAGTTAAGTGCTTGTAAATGCTATGAAGGAAAACATTCTTTAAACCATGCACGACACTGAAATCATATGGATTATTGCATTTTTCCTGTATAAATTGCATATCAAGCGATTTAAACTAACAGTTTTATTTATGACCTATGATAGCACAGTTATTCACTTAGACTTAGGGAACATGAACACAAACTTGAACAGTTTGAAACACAAGATGTTCTGCAATATGCTATTGTGGGTAATGTAAAATATAATTTTGTAGCAAGTAGGGGGATGCTCCAATTTTTCAAGATTCGAATTTTGATATTTAAAATGTACAGGCCTGCTTGATGATTAATTTTTTTTTTTTTTTTAGCTGCACTAATTAAAACTATTTTTCCTGGAATTGAACATCAGTAGTTCAGCAGCTCTTAATCAAATGTGATAAAACCCAGGATTTATGAAACCATTTAATGAGTGTAATAACACCTGCTTCTCGCTGCAAATAGTTGAAAACAGACTTCAGTTGTAATTAACTCTTATCACTAGTGACATTTTTCCAACGATACTTCATAGGTCTTCAAAATGACAATTATAGAACTAATACACAATTACTGTCACATGCAGTTTAGCAATTATTTCTGAAGACATTTGTCTAAAGGTTTCAAAACCGACTATAAAATGGTTCCCTTTGTTATGTAACACTGGTTAAAACTGACACACACAAAATCTCTCCCAACCAGCCCCTGTTGTGCCATTTCTGATGCAGACAGGCTTCCTTACTCATGGAATAAACACCCTCCATCCCAGACATTATTAGATATCATGCTAAGGCTATTAGGAGCATGGGTATCTGTCAACTAACACCTATTATGAAAAGCTTCAATTTATACATGATTTTTTTCTGCTCCAAGAAATCTATAAATTTATAATTAGAATCTCTTGCTGTTCAATATTTCTACATAATAAACAGAGTACCTGAGGATGATGAAATATTGAAAGCTGAATTCTTTATGGATAAACTCACACGGTATAGTACCTCTTCCCTCAAGTCTGGCTGCAACTTTTTGGGGATCTGTATTCCATTTTTTTGGGGTTGTGGTCTGAGCATGGCAGCCATGCTTTAAACAGGATTAGGATTCTGCTCAGCTTTGACACTTGCTGTTTTTAATTTTCATTTTATCATAAGCAGTTTAAGATTGTTGCCAATGGTAATTTGCAATTTTTATCAAGACCTCTTCATTATAGCTTCTGACAGGACAGATGCTGTAATTAATCATGCCAGACAACTGGGGATAGTGGTCAGACTGCACTCATAGCACAGATACTGCAGGTGAAGAAGCGAAAGAAGAAAACAAAGAAACTCTTTTCTGTCTAAAGCAAAAATATATGAACAGTACTAACAACACACTGCATGTGAGTGTCTCCAAACTCTTCACACAGAACACCTGCCTTCTCCATGCCCACCTCCGTCACGTTCCCCTTCTACAAGAAAATAAAAGTCTGAGAACTCAGGACCAGCCCCCGTCGGAGGTTTACCGAGGGAAGCCCACAGCAGTAGCTGTGTTTACATCTGAAACTCTCGGAGAAAACCACAACTTGTGCAGATTTGCATCTCCGAACACTACTGCTGAGAGACTGGTCCACTCCCCTGCTCCTGCAGATCATCATATGGAAAGCACCATGACCGCTTTGTGACTCCAGCACCTGCTTTCTCCTTCTGAAGTTGCAGCTACCCCAGAGGAGGTGCCCGGGACTCTTCATCGGTGCATCCTGGTGGACACAGGAGCCGATCGCTCGCTCTGCTCCCGCCGGTACCAGCGAGTTTGATAAAAACCCGAGGCAGTTAAAAAAACGTCCAAGAAAATGTTTGCAGAAGGAAACATTTCTGGTTTTTCTATCAAAGACTTACGGCTCATCAGTTTTACTGAAATGTGTTTATTCTATAGCAAGATAAAAGCATTTATTTTAGATAAGCAAAATACAAACAACTTAATTGCTGCTATCATAACTCATAAAAAAGTATAAAACAGCATAAAAACACAATAAGCAATGTAGCAATTAATAAATCATGTTACCAGTGTTTACATTAAAGCCTCATTTATGAAAACTTTACAACACATGATATGAAAACTTACAACTTTTAAAGAAAATATTTACATTGATTATTCGGTTGTGGAGTTTCATTTAAATATTCTACTGGTTTTACAGCGTATTAATAACTCTTGCATTTCTCATCTTAGCTTTCTGTAATAACAGTTTTATTTAAGTGCATTTCCCTTTTAAAAATACAGTGTATTAAATCTGAAACTCATCACTTCGACACAGAATATAATATTCACATTTGTTCTGTAATTCAATTAACATAAGAGGGTAAATGTCAATATATATTTTCTTACAAACTATGGCAGGTTTATTTGGAGAAATGAAGTGAAAGGTTGGGTCTAACATTTAAGTCCACTTACTTGCATCTGTTTTTCTGAAAACATTTAGGAGAGAAAAAAATTAAGAGCTTTGGCAAAAATCTGTGATTTACTCTATTTTTTCATGACAAAAAATGCCATCAACTAACTCATGTCATACAAGTACGATTGTATGAAATCCAATCATCATTTTACAGGTAGTTACAACTGTGCTTTAAGGGCTTCATGAGTTCATACTGCCTTGAAGTGCATTATTCACTTTTAGAGAAACAAGGGTTATAGCATATAACTCTGAAAGGCCATTTTGCAGTCATAAGGTCCAGGTATTTATTAGGCCAATTGATTCACATATTGTAGGTAAAGCTTAAATAAATTAAAAAGGCATCACATGAAAAACAGCTTTTCTTTCTTAAACAAAATGATTTATAGTCAGCTAAAAGATGATACACAGCTACATTGTAGTTCTTTATTGCCTATCTAATAGACACTTTAGAGGATCATTTGATCTGTTATGCATCCCTGCATAACTACCATCAACAATTTACAGTTTTCAGCCAAATATGGTTTACCCCTACCCCCTCCATCAACACAAAGCCATGTCGCAAGACCATTTATCTTCAGAAAATACTGACCTGCGATAATACTTGAGTCTGTGTCTGAGATTGTATTTGTGACTGGTGCTGCTGAGGTGCTGGCTGAGGGCTCCCAATGGCCGGGATGGGAGAAGTGATCTGCGAGGCTCCGGGAGAATGCTGCTGAGGAGAAGGCTGCGACTGGTGTTGCATATGCTGCATTTGCTGCTGCTGCATTTGCTGAAGCTGTATGTGCTGCAGCTGCTGTTGCATTTGCTGTTGGTTAATCTGCTGCTGAAGATGCTGCTGCTGCTGCAAATGTTGCTGCATGTGGTGCTGAAAATGCTGCTGCTGCATTTGCTGTTGTATTTGCTGATGCATTTGATGCTGATGTAGCTGCTGCTGCTGCATGTGCTGCATCTGTTGCTGCTGGAGCTGCTGCAAGTGTTGCTGCTGGCTTTGCATCGAGGGACTGACTTGAGATGGAGACGGCGTTGCCACCATATTTGTTCCCATAGAGCTCATCAGTGGAGCTGCAATGTTTGTTGGCATGTTTGGTGCAACGGTAACAGAAGCTACAATCTGGTTCATTGGCAGTCTCATGGTCAAGGGTTTTGGAGCAATCGCTCTGGGAAGGGGCTGTTGAAGAGTTTGAGGAGACACCGATACCGTTGCGTGTTGAGAAAGAGAAGTATTCAGAATAAGGGAGGAAGACAAATTTGTGGATGCCAGCGTTTGCTGAACAGAACGAATTGTCTGGGCCTCAGCAGACTCTGCAGCAGCCTGTGTTTGGAAAAGAAAATAATTGTCTTTTCAACAGAAAAAAACGTTGCTACTTTTTACATGGAAATCAAAGTGACAGCTTCTCTGGGAGACTTCATCATGTTTTGTTTTCTATCAGAAAAGATCAATATACAGTCTGAAAATCATCACTGATCCACCGATCCATTAAATCACCTCTTTATCTGTCTCCCTATATGGTACGTCCCGTTCTTACTTGGACAAAAAACTAACTAACACCAGAAAGTCACAGATGTCACATTTTGTTACTGAGAGAGTTAGAAGTGGCACAACACTTTCTATATTTGGGTGTTTTCAAAAAAACCCCAACCTGTTCTTTGGGAGATAGCAACATACCCCCACCACCCTCACCAGTTATCATGGTAGTGGTACAACCACCAAGCATTTAACTGACATGTTTTAGACATTTACCTTAGAATGTGACAAACTGTGCTGCAACCCTACTCTAAGTAACCCTCTCAAAGGAAAAAGCTACTGCAAGTATGTTTTTAGTTAGAGGAGATGAGATAAATACTGGACTTTAGGTGTATTTCCACTGGCAGTCTGCCCAGAAGTTACTTGGCAGACCAGGTCCCAGGGTTTTGGGGAGCAAATACTTCTGATGGTTTTGAACAGGGAATTTAGGACTGGGAAAATAAAATCCCTCAAAGATATTTAGAATTCCTATTGCCATTAAACTTAGCATTGTGATACCAAATGCTTTTAGAATATTATCTAAGTCCCAGAGGGAACAGAAAAACACAGCTTCTTAACACAAGGAGAAGAAATCTTTCAGCTTTCAAAAACACACATGTACAATTTCTGCTGTTTTATTTTTAATAATTAATTAAAATACACAGCAACTTTCTGTATGATTTACTAATGCTCTGCAGTTGTACATTCAAAATAAATATTCTCAGGAGTTAGACATCATCACCCTCTGTTGCTTTTTTCTGATTGAATATATTTTTGTAATTGATCTTCATGAAATATTATTAGAGAAATAACCACCTTGGTAATGCTTTACCTGTATTTTAGATGTCTGTAAGCATATTTCCATTTACGATATTCAGATGCAACAGATCTACAACCCACACAGTGCTGCCGGCTAGAAAGGTAAATTCTCAAATGAAGACAGCAGAGCTTTGTTTTCTTCACAAGTTTTATTTTAACTCAGGATCCACTAAAATACTCCACGTGGCTCACTGCCAGTCTGTTTGTAAGTACCCTCCAAATTCAGAGCCACCACGCATTTTTTACCCCTCACCTGCAAGAAATGCTTAAGCTTTGTCACACAACAACTTACTCTCCAGCTCCACGCAAAGCAAGCCTGTCTTTTGAGAAGCAGCACTTGAGGAAAAACAAACCTCTGCAAATAGCTTGCAAACGTTAATGTAAAAAGGTCAGTGTATTTTTCATGACTGAATTTTACTTTGTGTGCATTACTTTGCCTCCATAGCTCAAGGAAGATGCACATTTACAAAGGTATTTTTGGGTAATTGTTAATATGCAAGTAGAGAGATGAAATTATTTTTACAAAGACTAAGCAGGGTTCAAGCAGCAGCAGAACATCTTGTAGAGCTGTAGTACAGGAATCCTAGGATGATGCTACTTTCATTTTGCATAACATCTCCCCCCACCCCAAAATATTTAAACACCATTGCCAAAAGCTCACTTGCATTACATTGAAGGCATTATTAGGCTTACCTTAGAAACAAGGCTTGCTCTATAGGCCGCAAGTGCCTTTAGGTATTCTTTTTTGGCAGCTTCAGTTTTTCTTTTATATACCTATTAAAAAAAGACCACAATTTCATCAACTTCAAGTATTAAGATGTTTTTGCTAGAATGCTCTCAAAATCACTTGCAAAGAAACAAAAAACACAGACCAAAACCCCTGAAAACATTCTACTGTTAGATCTGCTTTTTCTTCCTTGGAAGTTCTAAATATTCTTGCAGGTGGCAACAAGATTTCACCTCTACTTGCTGGACTTGCACTACAATTTATGTCAAATATCATGAATAACAAAAGGCTGCTGTTTGGTATCAGTCTGAGCAGTCAACTGTTTGACAAGACTAGCTATGCACACTTTACCTCCCCAGAAAATGACACTAAGTAAAAGGGATATTAGAACACTGAGTATTTCAGATGCCAAAATATATCAGGAGTAGTATACAATGCTTATGCGTTTTTCCCCCAAACAAATATCTGACCTGCACATAAAAAAATCTGTATACCTTTAGAAAAGGGGGTTCAAAGAGCTTGGACTTGCCCCATGCCCAGCATGAGAGAATCCCACTGAGTTAAACAAGAACAGTTAGGCAAAAATGAATAAATCTGTATTTTCAATCATCAATAACTTTAAAGTCCACCTTTAAATGATGTTCCTTATTATCTGCTAGATCATACCAAAAGTTTCCAAATGTATTTCAGAAACAAGTACCTTTCATCTCTTGCCAAAAGGTATCCTATATGGGAAACTACTCTTCCACTGAAGCTTTTATTAACTGTTACTGGGAGCTGAATGGAATACCAACAGGCAAACAAAGGGTATATTTTTTAACTTACTTCAATCCGTGTGCAGAAGTTACATGTATATAAGAAGAATAACCCTCTAGGAAGTACAAAACTCATCACTCTGTACCAAGTTTGAGTTGGAGATAGCATTTCACACACAACATTGTAATGAGACACAGAGGATTGGCTTCAAAGGTTGGAAATCAACATGCTTTGTAACAAATTCATAAGGCAGATCAAAGGAAAATGGTAAATATGCTGTACCTTCTTCTTTTCTAACTTATTAATAGAAAACAAGAGCTTTGAAATAGGAATCATCAAAAGATGGTCTTAAGAGGAGTCTAGGACACTATCACCTGAGCTCTTTGACAAACTGCTCTCTAAAATTTAAAGACAAATACAGTCACTTAACACTACCTACTGGCTCTTACAAAAAATACTTTCTAGATGCCAGGTCTTCAGGAAGTTCAAAAATCAGTGTAGTTCTACAGAGGTAGAAATCTACATCAGCAAGTAGAATGGTCTACTCAGAGTAGAGGTAAGAGGATTTTTTTACAAGGATTACAATATTCCTTCTTGTAAGACAACCCTGAATCAATATTTTACCTGTTTTTGTTCTTCTCCTAAACTGTCCCACATAGATGCCACTATTTTTGAAACATCTCCAAATGTAGCATTCGGGTTCTGCCCTTTAATTGCAGCTTGTGTATCCCTGAAGAAAAGGGCATATGCTGACACTGGCTTTTGTGGCTCATTGGGGTCTTTCTTTTTCTTCTTCTTTGGAGTCTTGGGCTTTTTGCCAGAATCCGGGGCAGCTCTTTTTTCTCCAGTAGCCTAAGAAACAGTAAGAACAATAACAGTCAATAAATGCCTTAAGTCAGATTAATAACAAAAAATTATTGACAATCAGCCTTAATAATATATGGAGAAAGCTACTGTGTTATGCAATTTGCAAGAGTCCTGTTGTGCAAGCCATTCTCATACCTAAGTCCCAGCTTAATCTCATTGGACCTACTGGAACTAAATGCATGAATATTTACTACTCATTTTCAGTATGGCTCAGAGAGTCAAATCCTATGAGCTTGACCTGAAAAAGTACACCCCAATGCTAATTTGTATTAAAAAAAATACTGCTTAATTAATAGTAAATTTTGAATAGGCCATCTATGTTTTTCCATTAAGATGTAATTTCAGCAGCAGAGACTCCAAAGACAAGAGCTTGGAGGCACTTCCCAATTCCAAGACTTAGACTATCAACTTAGACACGGGTCAGGGATTTAAAAAAAACACCTTTCAGGCAAAATGCAGCAGCAATTTGGCAGTTTCTGTGCACCTGCAGTGTGCACTGGCTGTGTCCCCCCACACCCTGGTGCTAGAGGCTCCATGCTATGGCCAGGCACTGGCCCTGCACCAACCTCTCTTCCCTCTGGGACAAGGAGCTCAGGGTTACAGCAGCTGCTATAACTACGTTTGTACTTCATTTGTTGATAAAATTTTCCTTTCATAACAGATTTATTTAAAGCAAAGTGTAAGTTAATTAAACTTTCAGTTAGAAGAAAGCTTTTTTAATTTCTGTCTAAAAGCATCTATGTTTTACATGACTCCAGAGAATACCAAAATGACAAAACTGTCCAAAGTTGATGAGTGAAGAGATTCACCAGATCAGAAAACCTGAAGAGAATTAGACCAAATATATATATATAAGTCAATTCTTGGGTTTATTATTAGGGAGGTAATATGAAAACTTCTTAAGTAAAGAAGCTAACCAGCAAGTTAATCATATTCCACTATACTGTAGCATTTGTACTTTATTTGAGTGCATTGCAGCTGAGCTGTTACCACCACATCCATGAAAATACAGCACACAGAAATGTGAAGCTTGCTCACTGAAGCACATGGAATAACTTACTCTATTTGATTCATCTGCATCCTCTTCATTGATAGAGCTGGATGGGGAAGGAGTGGCTGATTTACTTGCAGGAGGAGAGGGAGAAGTGTGTGGCAAATTAGTGCCTCCTAAATTTAGCCCCAGCTGTGCACTTAGCTGAGACTGGTTAATGGTGGTGAGCTGAGACGGAGGCATAATTCCGGAATGAGCAGCATCAGTCATATGGACAATAGATCTCATAATCAGAGAGTGATCCTGGCGGTACTGGGAAACTTGTGTGTGACTCTGATCCTAAAAGAGATTCAAATGTTATTTAGTCGTTAGCAGTTACCATACAGCAGTATTGAGGAAAGTTATTTTCACTAACTTATAGAACCAACACTGTCAACATGCAGTTTGCTTCCTTTATTTTTAATGAATTAAATGCATTTTTAGTAAATTAAATGCAGCAGCAGTTACCACAATTGCCCCAGGATTCCCTTTTCCCCCACTTGTGGGTGTTGGGGTTTTTATGGCTTTTGTTTGTTTGTTTGTGGAACAAGAATTTCTGTATTTTTAAAACATTTCTTCTCTTGATGCAGTAAGAAGTACCCACATATGCAGTAAGAAGTACCCACATAAGCAACGGAGAAACAGGCTGACTGACATTCAGGGAAAACATTGCAACTGAGGAGACACAAACTGCTGTCAAATGCAGAAAGTAAACAAAACCAGGGCGGGGTGAGGAGATAATAGAGAGAAAGGCATCTTTCTTTACTGGCATTCAATTATTCTTAGCTCTTATAAGTAACAGTAGTAGCAGGTATAAAAGAATCCTGTCTGACTGGGATTTTAAAGCTGTTTCAAACACGGAACACTGCCCTGTCAGGTCTGCAGTGTAGACACGGCGCCACGCTGGAGAACCGGACCATTAATCCTAAACACTCCTAAAGATCCTTGTTTGCAAGTATATGCAACATGAAACCACACGTTTTTATTTTTAATCCAACAATCAAACACGTGAGGAAGCAGCAAGTGATGTACAAATCACCGACTTCATTTTTCTTGTACTCCGTGTCTCAGAAACACAAGTGCTTGCATGGTTTGGTTTCTACTGTTTCTTGAGGGCACAAACTGCATCTCCGACATCTGCGCCAGCGTTTACCACATTTGTAAAGAAAAAGAAGTCAGACCCTGAAGGTAAAGTCAGCTGGAATCTTCCTATGAAAACCTCTTTTTTTTTTTTTTTTTAACCACACACAGATCAATACACAATGAAGGAACATTTAAACAGAAAAGAAGTTGGTTTTTTTTAAAGTTAATAAGAGAATAAATAGCTCACAAATTGATTCAGCAACCTGATTAATCCACAGTCATTGTTTGAACAGCCAGAAACATGAGAAATAAATTAGATTTTGAAAACTCTTTCATTATTAATAACCTACACTGCAATTAGTAGCAGGTGCAATGCTCCTTAATGAAATGGCACAGAACAAAACAGCAATTGTGGGAGCCCGGCGTACAGCCCACCAGACTTCCACAACAGAGTCTGACCTTCCTGGTGCTCTCTTATTAAGTATGGATAAGCCCAAACCAGTTTTCAAAAATCTGTGTCAGCATGGAGGTAAGTTTAACTCCAATGACTTTCCTCTTACTTTTTACAATTCTGCCCTCAACAGAGGGTGTGGTTCTGTGCTCCTGGAAGCCCTTCCTTGCCTGGGACAAGCATGGCAATACAAGGCAGCCATACACGTGCACACCCCACCTCATTCATCTTTACATACAAGTGCTGCAGCACACTGCTTCCCTAGAGCAATAAATCATGGTAATTCTGAATTTGACATTCACGTGCCTTTCTGCTGAAGTCTATACAGAAAAAAATAATCTTTCCTTAGCATAAAAGTACACGTAGTGTTGCACCTGGATCCAGTACAGATGAAGTTAACCTCACAAACTCATGATCCTGATCCTAAGCACTAGGGCTCACTCTCATTTTCCCCATGCTTTCCAAGCCATTGCCAGCTTGGCTCATAATCCATGGCCATACCACACCACACTGCTTTTCCTACTTCTTGAATTCTTTTAGCATTTTCAATGAAGGACTGCAGTTCCTTAGAGATGAGGGTGTATGCCAAAAGTGGAGTACTTGATACAGAAAGATCAAAAAATCAGACTTATTGGCTGAAATACACATTTGCTTCAGGGCACCTTTTTGTGAAAATTTACTACCGTTAACTACAGGTCATTTTGATTGTGACTTGTATTGGCAGTGGCATCTGGAAGTTATTCAAAGTCTTTTGTAAAACGATATCACTCTCTGCCCATTACTCCGATCATTTTATTTTACAGACATGAGTTTATTGCAGTAATTCTGATGTTTTTTTCAGCAAAGCTGAAGATCATCAGAATAACCTTCTCTCGTAAAAATTAGCTTTCTTCATTACTGTGCAGACAGTACTTCCTTGGAGGTGTTCTACCCTAAAAGGCTGGCTTTTGTTCTCTTCTATTGCTACACAATTCAGGCCTTTCTGGCCTCTACACCGAGGCAACAAAATGTGATGACACGGGTTACAAACCATTTACTCCAAGTCTTGTCATTTTGGTTGCATCCATGATTTTATTGAGACTAAATTCTCTTGACTTGCACTGACCCAGAATCTAATTTTATACACAAGCCCATGAATTGTTAACTGTCCCTTTTTCTGACACTATTTGATGCTTCTGTGGTTTTTTTACACCCACTTATTTAATTCCAGTTTTTCTTTTCTGTATTTTTTCCTAATTTCTTTAGCCATTTTTTCTTAATCTTAAAAACTTCAGTAAAAGCTAGAATAGGCAACAATATTTTTTAACTCTATTTAGCACCAAACTGATAAGACATATTATATAAAAGAAAATGTTTCATATAATTTCCAATCCCTTATAATTTACATTATATGTGCGTATGAAAACACCTAACAATGTATTTTCTGCACCTTAAAAAAAAAAAAAAGAAAGAAAGGAGAATTTCATTTTACTTTGGGATACAGTGTTGTGGGCTTCAACAACCCATGGTACCTATGGAAGAAGAGCTTTCAGACAAGGAAGTATAAACTAGTTTTTCTCTTTGTACAGTGGTTTGGCAAGTAGCAAGAAGGCAGCAAGATGCTGGTGGATAGCAACACTTATATTTTTATATAGCTCCTGAGCAAACAAAAATCTTCTAAGGAGGGACCTATAATTAAGAAAACAAAATTTCCATCAATTACCTTAATTCTTATTTTTTCCCCTGATTCTACCAAACACCAGTAACAAACTAAAAGAACCAGTGGCATTTAATTATGTTTGAAATGTTTATCAAAGAAATGTTTAACAACAAAAATCATCCTATATCAGAAGCATGCATGGAAATGCACTGAAGCATCCACATGACATCTTAATTATGTTACTATATGAAACTGAAGAACTCATGTCTCCAAAAATAATCCACTGAGAATCCTGGGAGAATTTTAGAGAATATCACAAGCTCTTTTGCATAAACTTAACCAGAAGTAAAAGTGAAACACGAGTATTATGAGCATTCAGGATTTTTTGTAACATTAAGCACAAACGACAGATTACTTCTGACAAAAATTCATGAACTTCTCGAGCAGACAGTATCAAGTTTTGATTAAGCCTGATCTGCTTTACAGTCTTGGATTGAAGTTACGCAAAACCTGGTGATCTTAACACAAGTTAGGCAAAGCTCAACCACTGGTTTACTCAGCATGACAATCAAACAAGGATATAATGTGTGAAACCAAAAAGCAAAGAAATAATTCCTCTGCAGACTGGAATGACTTTGACTCAGATCTTTCTGTTGTCATCCTACGAGTGCTACAAAAAAACCACCGTCTAGAGACATTTTATTGAGGGGAACTTCAGAACCAGCCACCTCTCTGGTCTCTTCAGCTACAGGGCAAGGGGTAATGACTCCAAACTGAAAGTTTGGGTTGGGTTAGGTATTAGGAAGCAATTATCTCATGTGAGGATGGTGAGGCACTGCAACAGGTTGCCTAGAAAAGCTCAAGACCAGTCTGGGTTGGGCCTGGTCTAGTGGAAGGTTTCCTGCCCGTGGCAGGCAGAGTTGGAACTAGAGGAGCTTTAAGGTTCCTTCCAATCCAAACCATGATTCTAATAAAAAAAGGCAAAATATGGTCCAAAATGTTTTCCCCTTCTCAAAAGAACTTTATGGTAATTGTATCTAGGCACACTCTCTTGCACAGCTCTCACCATTCTGGTGCACATTATTAAACATTCAGCATTTGGTGCATTGAAGGGCTCATCAAAGGAACCATAAGGATACCTGTACATCAAACTATCCTACTTTCAACTGTTCTAATCTCTGTAGACCATCATGCCCGTGAAGTCATATTTAGTCGAGAGGACACATGTCTCATGGCATATGATAAATATATAGCTTATTTTACTTTGATTTGTAACTTCTCAAAAATTGATAAAATATCCATTCATCAACAGACACTGGAAAGCAAAAAACAGAGCAAAGAGATTTTAAAAAAAGGAATGTGTGAACTCCCACACTTTATACAGTATTATCAAAGGTGTTCTTCAACATATCACTGAGTACTAAGGGAAAAAATTATGGTAATAAAAGATAAGTTCATTCTTCTGTTAGCAACTCATTAAGCATCCAGTACTTAGTAAACCTTGTAAACAGTTAGTATTTATTTTGACAGATAAATTCATCCAGCTATTACATTGAGAGATGCCCTAATTTTCACTTAACTACCCTGTATTTTGAGAATAATTTCCATACTGTAGTTTTATCCTGAATTTCTACCCTGATATAATGTTAATCTCTGGGAACATTCAACAAGATAATTAAAAATATAACTCGGAAATTACTTTTTAGAACATTTTGAGCAACAGTGAAGCCTTGACTAAAATCAGTGTCTACAGCCTTCCATCATTTAAATAGGCAACACCTCCAGGAAGATTCTAGCCATAACAGGACTGAGTTCATGGAAGTGCCTACAGGAGGATGTAGGGCTGGGATCTGACCCCATGCTGCATGAGCTAGTTTAAGGGAAGTGAGAAATCTGCCAACCAAAATAACTAAGCAATAACTAAGCAAAACCCAACATTTACGGTTATGCTCACTGTGCCCTGGTTTCAGAAGTTGACTTAAGCCATTATATATTCTGTTGCCTGAGGAATTCATCCCTGTCAATGTAACATAAGTTGATGTAATATTTTAAAGGATATATTTAAGTTGAAGTGAATGCACTGCAATGTAAAGAGTGAAATCCTCTGTTGTCCCTGACTGTAAATTACTCCCTTTGCTTTTAGGCAAGTCAGCATATCTCTAGAAGAAATCCTCAATACTCTTTTTCTCCACAAGTAAAGTATAGATAAAAGAATCCAATAATCTAAATTTTTACAGGATTGGAATTCACTGCCAATCAAAACAAATCAAACTAACAGGATGCTTTTCTCTGTCAGAGATTAAATCCTTACTTAATAAAGAACTCGATAGTGCCACCACTGAAGAACTGTCCTTCCTCTCCCCTCCACAGATACTGCCATCACTATAGATCTGTCAAAATGTAGTTATCAGAAGATCCTACAAGCAGCAGCTTCTTTTCACTGGCAGCGAGAAAACTCCAATGTTCTACTTCATGTCTCTGCAGAAAAGTAAACCTAATTTGATTCCCAAATACAGTCTACAACAAACAGTACATGTCGATTCCTAAAAAAAAAAAAAAAAGTCTGCAGATCTAAGAGATGGGTTGGTGACAGGAGGCTCACACACATTCTGCTACCTAAAGAACATGAAGAATATGCAATTTCTTGGTCTGTGGGCTCCCCCAGTTGCACTACTCTCTTCTGTTCACACATAAGCCTCAGAAGGGACATGAAAAGGAAAAAATCAAACCAAAACCCAAAACCAACAAACATGAGGGGCCAATGATTGGTTCCTCAAAACTGAGCAAAAGGCACTGGTGATGTTTTCTGCAACCATTTTCACCACTGAGGGCTTGTTTAAGGCATATATTATTAACCCTTTCCTTGCACCACTTACAGGGATGATAGGTGTGATGTGAGATTAGCAAACCACAAGTGAAAACAACTTCTTCTATGGAAGCACATTTGGGGATTAGGCAGTAGGAGCACACTGACACCAGGCAGTGCAGCACCACCTCAGAGACGTGATTCCGAACTGGAAGGTGCCCAGGGACAGGGCCAACCAGTCCAGGCACCTGCTGGACCAGCAAGGCTCCAGATGCCAGGACTCACTACCTCTGCAACGTGAGGCTGTGGCCTCTGCTGGAACCAGCTCGTTCGCAGCACGTCAGCTGTGAATCTCTAACAGAACTCTGCATTACGTGGTGAAGAAATACTGAAAGCTCAAGCCAGGCCAAAATCACACTGCTGCCAAACTAAGGGACAAAGACTTTTCTCTGAAATGCTTACAGTTCTTACTGAAGATGCCCCACCACCCTAGCATAGAATGTTTTATTTTTGGGAATTCTTTTTGTACCCTTTTACTTCTCTGTGACCCTGCAGATTCCTCACTCTATCCCCAAAGCGGGCTGAAGAGGTGACACTTTTTGGCTGCCTCAATTGCTACTGAGTCCTCCTGTTCTTGCACACAGCCACAGGACAGGCTGGTGATAGCACTCCACCCATCCACAGAGGCTGCTACCGACCTAATTGGTAAACTTCTTTATAGTTTAATCTTTGCACCATTTTGTAGAGGCATTTAAGAACAGATTCTCCACTCTTTTCTTCCCAAGCATCTACCATACTTTAAAGCATATTGAATCACACTCCTTTTGGACAAGGTACCCAACAGCATGATCACAATACATGTGTGACTCAGATCACAGATCTGGGCTCTGATCTCATGAATCTCTTGGCATGACGAGCTTCTCTCCAAATTAGCAGTACAAGCTTAGGTCTGCTGTATGCAAACAGTGAAGACACACTGCAAACAAATCCTGGATAGTTGAAATTAAGTCCCAGAATGTCAGATAAACGCTGTTAGCAGTTTTGTTACAACCTCTGCAACTTCAGGTGCTTCAGCTCCCAAATCAAAAGCAGACTTCAAAGGTCCTTATTATGCAGTAACGCGGGGAGAGACTGCAAGGGAGCATGACAACTAACAAAGATTATCAAAGGTAACAAGAATTGTGCAAGGAATCGCAGGGGGACAGACTTGGGGGCTACATAGCTTTTGTATGTTTAGAAATTGCTGCAAGTGTTGGTAGTTATGTTCAGGGGTACTTTTTTTTTGTGGTTTGGGGGGCTTTTTCTTTTCTATGCAGTTTCTTTGTTTGCTTGTTGTTGGTTTCTAAAGCAAATCATAAAAGTAGGTCTCATTATGTTTTATATTACCAGACCCAGGTATGTTTTTCTTCCAGCTGCCTGACAACAAAGAATAATTTAAAACTCTTAAGAGACTTAGCATTTCTTCATCACTTGAGAAGTGGAAGCTGAGTATTGGGTAAGCTGTCCAAAGGGAAACATGGGTGGCAACAGCAGAGAATGACAGGAATTTCAAAGGAAGTTTTCAAATTATACAAGAGCAGGGGTGGTTGGACCCAACAAAGCGTTTGGCCGGGTACAACATATCCAGACCGGGTGCAGCATCTGCCTCATTCGGCTGGCTTAAGAAAGCAGCACCTGATTTGAGAATTTAAACTTAGGAGGGAGAACAGCTTAAAGCCATGGCCCTGGCTTAATGCACAGCTGGTGTTCACAGTCATATGCATCCAAGTTCCTTCTGAGCTCAGTTCACAGGAATATCAAAGACTCAGTTTCCACTCCAATTCAGCTTTTCCCATTTTCCCCATATTCATATGGCACCTCAAAATATTTTCTGAAGCTGATGGGTCTTAATATAAAATAGTCACAGGCTTTTTTTCCCAGACTGTTCTGCCAATGTTACAGTGCTTTTCTTCTTTCATGCAGAAGTCCCTCTTGTATCTCAAAATGCAATAACCTACCTGCTTCAATTTTTTATTATTATATTTTTAGTTGCAGCAGTGCCTGCTATTCAGACAGGTGTCTTTGGTAACTGCTGCCACTTGGTTTGCTATGGACAGGTCCTTTCTAGCAGTTACTATGAGTTGCCTGTTTTTAGGAACAGCAGAATACATTTCCCTTTCCAACCACAGCGGCTCATTAACAGATGGCCCATCGTGTCTGTACCAGTAAGCAAGGAGGGAAGAGCACATCTTTCAGAAAAGTAAATATATTACCCACACTGAGTATTACAACGTCACTGAGGGTATGAAAATCTTCACACTATTATTTAGTGTATCATCAGGCTAGCACCACCCTCAGATCATGTCAAAGTCAGAGCACAGAGCCCCTGTGCCAAAGCCACTGCTGCCCCCAGGGCTCTCAGCCATTGTCCACCTGCCCCCAAGGCCCCTCCAGCTGTGCACACACGTGCTCTGAAAGCAACTACAAAATGCACAACTACATCATCAGGTGTAAAATAAAGTAAATTATTACACACCAAACAAAACAAAACAAAACACCCCAACAAACCTACTCTGTAAAGCCTTGGAAGTTCGAAAGCAAAGCCCCAACCTATGTCACAGCTCAGCTCAGTTGGAGCTGCCAACTGAGTCCTAAAGGTCTCATTTTAGAGTGTCCAGCTTGTTCTGTATATGGCCAAATGTCACTGATCTGACCCACCAGAGCATCCTTTAATTGAGTGTTACTTGAGATTCATTTTTCCTGGTACCACAAATTATTAAAACTAGTGGTGATAACAGCTGCCATTTGTGCTGGGAAAGGCCAATATAAACCAGACTAACACTGCTGATTTAAAGTCTGAGCTTAGCAATCCACCAAAGCATCAAAGAAAAAACAGAAATAAGAAAACCCTAGGAGAATCTCTTTTTCTAGTAAGACTAGTTGCTCCTCCTGTAAATTAATAACTGTAAACTTCTGAAATTTGTTATATATTTTTTATCAAAGATGTCAATAAACTTGTTCATAACAATAACAAGGGCTTGTTTTAATAGACCATTCCAGGCGTTAAACACATTAATGACCCATGAAATAACTGGTTCATCTACAACACATTAAACAATGTTGTTATAACATTTTATTAATTGAAACCTACTCCATTCTCTTTAGGTAGGAGATTACTGACCGGGTATTAAAAGAGAGATGTAGAAATAAGTTTCTCTGTAAAGGAAAATTAAACATATAAATGAGAGCCACCCAGTCAGGTGAGTATTGAAATAACTATCTTTTGCCAATTTTAAAGAAACCTTTTTAGCTTTTCGTCTTGCAATCTCCTGTTAATCTATTAATTAGTAAAATGGAAATATAAACTACTAAAAATATTTAGAGCTGTAAGTAAAAGATACCACTGTTCTGAAACAATAATATTTCTGTTGTATGCAGCCTTTAATAAGCTCAAATTTACAGCTCATCTCTTTAAAGCCACATTGTTGAGATGTTTATTTTAAAAATCTCTTCTTTAAATAAAAGCAATAGTCACCATCATGTCTTTGATTTGAGCTCAGTGCCACTCCTAAGGAGTAATGTAATTAAAGATGAGCATATTCCACTATGAATTAGCCTTATCTGTGCAGAATCCTGACTGCAACTGGCAGCACTGCAACAATTATAAAATATAAACAGGCTCAAATCTTCATCAAATAGGAAACACATTTTCTCTAGCAGCATAAGTAATGTAGGAAGCAATATATATAAAACTATCAGTCTGGTTTTGTAACATCTGTACGTTTTTGAATAAAAGAAAAAAATCAGACTGAAAAGAGACAATTATTTTACTGTCTGTTTCTTAGATATCAGAAAAAGAATTTTGAAATTCATCAAAGCTAACCTTCTGTTATGTACAACAGGCTAAGCTGAAAAGAATGTTAACAAGTTCAATTTTCATTCAATCAGCACTACTGCTCTCTGAAATGTTTCATTGCAGGAAAGAAATAAAAATAATCTATATGGTAATTATGAGGATGAATCCCCCAGTAACTTTCAGCTACATGAAAGGTCAGTTCTATTCAAGATATTTTATCAGTCCCCTGCACATACTCCTGTCCTGTCATTTTAAATCTGAACAGCATTTTATTTTCCCATTTACAGCTACCTGCAGAATTAAGTACTTAAGCCAAATAAGAAAAAAAAAAAAAAAAAAAAAAGAAATGTTGAATGCTGGCAAAGGCTATAATAGCATGGAGATAAATCGTTCAGCTGCTCTCCCTCAAGCCTCTGGGGCTGCAGATTTTTCTTCTCCTGGTGCACTGTGGGTATTCAAAACTTGTTCAACATGATTTCATTTCATTTCAGGCACTGCCTGAGAAAACTAAATTACAGAATCAATCATACAGAAGGTCAGAGTGAGACTTCATTACAAGTATTGCATGCTTGCATGAATATCTTTCATTTATGACTGACCCAATATGTCACAATAGCTGTCTAGTAAAAATAATCCACTTTCTGAAATTGATGTACTACTGATGTCAATGCTACTCAGCAGGCTGGGCAGATTAGAGAGAGGTGTTAAAAAAAGGAACCCTCAGGAGCACAACTTGTAGTTTTATAGAATTGCCACAGTTTCCAGATTAAAATAATTTTTCTATGGGCAGCTCAACAGAAGAGAGCATTAATATAAAATATTGGGGGTTGATTTTTAATGAGGATATAGCTGTTGATTTCTGCTTATTTATATTCAAGTATTTATAGGGATAATATTTGCCTCATGTAAATCCATGCATTCTTTGAAGTCAAATGTACATCAACACTCCATTTTTCAGTAACTCCTTTTTGAACATCAGAATTTTATTTGCATATTATTAAAATATTAAAATTAATCAAAATTCCTCCATTTTATCTCCTCTTTTTGTTGCTGTTGCCTGTTTTTAAACGTTAAAAAATGCTGTAAAGATAAATGTATTGTGTTTGTTACCAATAACAATGAAGTTAATCAGCATCGTGACAAATTGTCACTCTTTCCATATTAGGTGTACCTTAACAGTAGAAACAATGGTCAACTCTCCAATAAAATCTTTAGTAATTGCTAGGTCACATTTATGCTGAGAATAAACATCTTTCTTGCCCCGTGAATGGTATTTTCAATAATATAATACAGAAAGAGTATGTTAAAAAGAGAACGATTTTTTTTTTTCTTTTCTTTTCCTTTTTTTCGGTCTTCCTGTGGGAAATATGAGAGATACTTGCAGAGGCATTATGAGGTAGCTAGCCAACTCCATACCCTAAGGGAGACATAGGAAAACCTTGACATAACCTATTTTTAACCATGCCTCTGGCGATTCTGCATTCAAGTTTATAGGTGAACATGTCAGGTAGTACATAGAAAAAAGCCAAAGACACACAGTATTAATCATAATTCTGTCCGAGCCCATTTTGTTTTTTCAACATTTCTGATTTAAAATCTCATGACATTTCTTCAAGGTGAAATTCTTCTACCAGGCTTCGCAACAGGGTAAGACTACATTTACCTAAATTAAATATTGCTTACAGTAAAGCTCTCTAATGCTTCACAAGATAAGCAATAAACTCAGCGCAGTTACCATTAAAATAATTTAAGTTTGTATTCAGCTCAAGAAGCTTTAGTGATTAGCAATACACTATTAATACAGAGTTTAAATAAGACTATCCTGGTATCGCTGGATAAGAACATTGCTCTGTAAGTGTATACGAACATCATAATTATTTTACAACCCCATCTTTAGTTCTTTCAGATATAGTAAATTCAATTGACCATGAAATGAAATTTCATAGTCAAAATGCCTCCTTTACATTTTTTTATTGCTGCAATAAAGTTTTTATAGCTCCAAGGCAAGGTAATTCATGAAATGGCTAATTTAAAGATGAATTCTAATATTATTAATAAATATTTAGCATTTTAATAAAGTGCATATTTTTCACATAAAACATGATATCATGTTTTTGGTTTTTATTTTTTAAATACAGATTAATTGCTGGAAACTTTGAGTACTAAAGAGAGCTATGTGAGTTCAGCAGAAACGTGGGCAAGGACCCTCTGTTAATGTTTTTAAACTTCATGAAACTACCCAGCATTTATGAGCAGACTAGGAAAAGACTACAAACTGGAGTACAATGGCAGGGGCCACTCCATCTCACAGTATGAAACAAATCAAGCAGTCATGGGGTAGTGTCTGACACACAAACCTCCCTATGTGGCTCCTCCGTATCAAATCACGCAATTCCTCATCAATTCTCTGCAGCAAAACTGCACACAAGTTCCCAAACCACAGCTTTGAACTGGCAATCACCCTAAAACATACCACTGGACTACTGGGGTAAGAAGGTGAGAGCTCCTTAACCTACATGGGAACAAATCCTTACCAATGGAGTCCGTGTAAACTATGCCATTAATTTCTGCATCGCACAGTTAAGGAAAAAGGCAAATATGTAATGCCTCCCACTCGGTGCAAGAAGAGGTGAGAAAGGAGATACCTAACCAGGAGGCCTCTTCTGGTTGGAGCTGTTAAGCTGACAGCATTTACTCAAGGAAGAATCACATTCAGTGAGAGGATACAAAAATAACAGGGCAAAACAGGGTCAGGTTACAAACCACTTGGTAACACTGAGAGGATACTCGTACAGGTAACACAACACCCATCCAGCCCACAATATTTATTATATATTTTTGAGCAAGTTTCATTGTCTTCAGGGTACACAAGCTCCATTACTTTTGTTTTCAGCCACAACATTCCTGACTCTCGGGTTTTGTTAATCTGGTCTTTCTTTAGAAGTCACCCTACATGTCCAGTGCACACAGAATCCCATGCAAAACGGGATCTAAAACAAGTACCAAGTCCTCCAAGGCCTGTTTTAGGAAGACCCTGTTTCGGATCCACAGAACAGTGGAATTCTGTACCTCCCAAGGAGTGGGCAGTTTGTGGTTCACTCTGCATTAGTGCTAACTACCCTACATAACCTCCGCAGAAATATTAAAATTTTCAATGAAGTCATCAGCCCGTGGAATTACAGAGTATTTTTTTTGTGTGCGTTGGTTTGTAAATCTTTAACTAATTTTCACTTGCCAGAATAATAAAAAAGAAGATTTACATGAAATCACAACATAACAACACGACCTTTATTACAGTCCAGCAGTAAATAACGTGTTTTCGCTACACCAAGTTTAGCAAAAGGTCCTGTATAAAATAGCTAATCAGAAAAAAATATGGTTGATGTAAAATATCTGTTCAAGCTAAACATTCACTCACTCTTCAAGATGCAATACAGAAACTAATTCTAATTGTAACCACTGAGTCTAGAATGCTGAGTAGGATAAACTGGCTCACAGCTGTGTCTCATCACTGGGAGTATGAATGTTACTGCACAAAGCTCTCAGAAACCCACGATGGGGATCCCCCAAAGCTGAAAGGGAAACACAACGAGAAAGCGGAAACTGCCCCGTGTACCCTCCCATGGAGATCACAGCCCTACAGTGCGTGTAGATTCTGGAGGAAACTTCATACATCCCTGGTTTTGATTGCTCTAATTAACACTGGAATAAGCCTAACAGTCCCTGCCACTCAGCCCTTCACATCCAGACCACGCCTCCCCATTCTGGAGGGTTCAGAAACAGCCCTGGAACAGAATACCACCCTGCCCCAGCCTCTATGGCCAACAAGAGCACTGGGCAGAACACAGTCTTTTTATGGTCCTGTATTTCTGAGTATGATCAGGGTAATACATCCCTATCACTTTTGTTATGAGTTAAAAAAAAAAATCAATTTTCATTTATAAAGATTTAGTGGATAGAATATATAGAAAATAGGGAAATACATGGTTTTTTCCTGCTGGCTGAATCTGTGTCCTGATCTCCTTCTAAGCTACTCTCAATACAGCACTTTCAAATTTACTACTGGCTCCAACAAATGTGGGTCCAACAAATAAAGGCCAGAAACTCATTCTAAATGCTATGGTTCAACCTGGCCAACTCAATGGCCTTTCAGTTCTTAATGCCAGTGTCAACCGTATAGCACATTTTTGAATTTTAGGAGCACTTAGGATGCACACAGTGCCAATGGATATGGACTTTCAAGTCCATTCCCAAAATGAAAATTCTGTGTTTATAAACCTGACTGCTTCTTCACAGAAGATCTGTTCACTCAGAGTATAGCACTGCACTGTACATTAACAACCACGTTTATCTTGCTGAATCCACCAATATTAAACCCTTAACCATTTGCCAACTGCCTTAGGGAACTGAGTAATAGTATATCATTGTTTGCTGTGTAACACTGACAACACGTGTCATCGTTCATACACAACACGCCTGCACATGATACAGAACGCTGGCAAAGGCTTGGTCAGGCTCCCCAAAAATCACACCCATCTCCCGAGAGGTCAGTGAAAACTGAGGGATGACACAAATCTACACTTGACAGACAATATTAGGCAACGGGAACACACAAAGAACCGCACCTACCATATGCAATCCATTGCTGTGGATGACACCGTCTTGCTCCACGAGATTTCGGGATATTGTAATAGAGGGAAGATCCAAGCTCTGGGGGGGGAACTGAGGTGTAAATTCATTTCCTTGTGCAGGCAGCTGGTCACCAAGGCCCTGAAAGGGCAGCAGTATATCTGCCATCCCCAGTGCAGGGTCAGACTCGGGCGGGGGTGTAATGGGTGGGATTTCAAACTCCTCGTCCCCAAGGCTCGGCGTGTGGAACGTCTGCTAGAAAAGGACAGGACAAGGCAAACCGCGTTAGGGCACACTGTGCTCAGCAATCACCTCCACACCCACAGCCCGAATCTTGGTGTATTCTCAAATACAAACTCTATAAGCCACAAAACTTTTAAGTTTCATATGCTGAAGGGGTTTGTGGATCATTCCAATTAAAGATTTAAGTCTCATTATCATATGGTTTTAATGCAGTATCAGTATTAACAGTTTTTTAATGTGTATTTAATTGGCAACATCTGTCTGTTGTTAGTCCGAGTATCAGCTACACTGGATTTGGCTGTATAACAAACTGCCACTTTATTGATATGTTAGGAAAATAGCACAAACAGCTTACATTACTCTCATGCTTCATAAAACACTGACAATTTTGTAGCACACACAGAACATGAATTCAGCACTGACCATTCCACATCTTTTGTCTCCTTTTACCCACTAACAAACATGAAATATTATCGCCCCGGTCTTTATTTCTTTTCCATTCCCAAAACACAATGAACCCTTTTAAACACGGGTTGTAATTTGGAGGAGAAATGTATAAAAGCGTGAGGGTGATTACAGCAGCTTCCAGTGCTTTCTGAAGCAAGCCAGCTTTGTTTGAACAGTAGGTTTGTTATGAACTAAACACCTGTTAAGATGCCTTGAGCAAAACATTTACTGCCAGTTATCTTCAGGGTTTGTGCATGTTTGTACGTGTGCATGTGTCTGTCAAAGATAATCTTTATTCAAGTAGAGTCTGTATCTGGCTTCAACATTGCTGACTTTTATTTGGGAAACAAATGAGCTATGCTTATTCAAATTTTTTGAGAGTTAAATGAACTTTCATATATTATTTCAGGTCCACTGCTACTTAATAATAGAAATTCAGTGCTTGAAATTAGGCCATTTTAAATGTACCGAAATCAGGACTGTCTTGATCAAATTGGGCAGTTGGCAATCCTAAAATAGGCACTCTTGTCTTGTTCTGGACATGCAAGGCTGCTCTGGGATTTGTTTGTTTGCATTAGTTCAGGATTCAAGTTGGGGGGGGAGAATTGTTTTATGTATTAATTACATTGTTTGAAAGAGTGACTTAATGCCAGTTAATTTAAAAATGATAAGTTCAGTGAAAGATCTCATTAACTGCTGCAAATTGTCATCCTTCAAACTGTTAATGATGATATAAATTAATAACCGCTTGAGAGAAGATGGAAACTGAAACACAAGAAAAACCTTTGCTCGCATATAGAACCTGTCAGCTGTCATTATTGGTCTCACACCAGAAATGATGAGGTCCCAGATTGCTGCAGTCTGCAGCACCATCAGTCTGCTGAGACTCTGCCCATCTCGCTCCAACTGCAAGGCTGTAACTTAATTCTGGATGTGAAGGCTGGGCCTGGATTAGGGAGACGTTTGACTTCCCCGCTGCTATATTACAAAAGGTGAGAATTTTTCTTCCCATGGACCCTGTAGCTCACAAACACAAAGGATGGATTGGCCAGGAGAAGTGGTTGGCTAATGAACATAACCCTATGGCTGCATTTGCAGTTATTTTGGCACTAATGTGGTCTAGTAACAGATGCAACTGTAATTTGTGACTCATTTGCTACCCCATTACTGCTTAATGAAATCTAACATATCACATTAACAATACGGATAAACACTCATTCTTGATATGTGGCATTTGGCTGTTTTCATTACCACTGTAATTAACACTTGAAATATTATTTCAATAAATATTTAAGGTGCTTTAAAATGAGTCATCGTAATCATGACATAGAGACAGAAAACACAAAGCAAATGTGTGGCTTCTAAGCCTGAATGTGCTCTAGGATTACACTCTTAAGGCATTATTTACAGGAATAAAATGGGCTTCTAGCTCAGCAGTGCTCAGGCCCAAAATAATACCGAGAAAGCTACATTCATGTAATGTAAAACCACTATAATTAAATACATTGTAATGTGGTAATTGCAAAGTTAGGTTGACGCTTTAATGTGAACAGTAACACTTAATCATATTTTTATTCCTTGTTCAAGCAAAAGGGTTCAGTGAAATCAGTATTATTACAGTACATTTGAACCTCTCTTTACTTGACATATCTATGAGATATTAGCAATTATAAGAACTGGATCTTTTTTTCCCATCTCACAGAATAACTCTTGGACAGCTGTATAAATATAGAACACAGCTAGATAATATTACAATATTTTACTTAGAAAAATAGCATTCATCTTAATACTTATAGCTTACCACAACGGGGAGAGTAAATTGATGAATATGTTAACATTTTTAAATGTGAATTTAATTTTAACTACATAACTTGTCCAAATATGTATATATCTTTTTTTAAAACATATAATGGACCTAAGAGTGAGGATAAAATAGCTGTAATCTAAGAAGAAAGCAAGCCTCTTAGCAAAATAGTCTTAAATCCAAATCACTGGGCTATTCAGTCTGTAAAAAGAGCCTGAATAGTGTGCAATTTGGGACTGCAGTAAGGTGCTGTTATGACCAAAAGATGGTATAACATTTGTGAGATTTATCTGACCAATCACATTTTTTTGAAGTTATTAACTTTTCAAATATTTATATCTTACATATCTAAAAAAAACCCCAACAAAACTGTGCATGGTTAAATGCCATCTGTACTGAAATGTTCAAAACATTTGTTCCTTTTGATAAAAATGCAAATCTGGAGAACTGTTGTATCAACATATAACAGCCAATGTCTGACACGGTGAATTATCACAGCTGGAATTAAATTGTCTCTGAACAGCTGCTGGCAGCAGAGCTTTCATCAATGTTTGATTCAAATGTAGGAAAGAAATTCTACAGAAAGAAACATCATGTTGTCATTACAGATGGGGTTTGTGTTCATTATCACAAATAACACTGGAGCTAGTGCCAAACTATATTCCCTTATCTAAGCAGTCTTGCTGGGTAAAAAGAGATGGTGACCATTGTATAAATGATTCATAAAATCCTACTCTTAATTCTAACCTTCATATTTTTTGTTACACCCTTCAGCTTATTTTCTCTGAGGTCACTGTTTTGGAGGTGCACAGGAATACCTGTGACTGAATCCCCACTTACAACATGTAAAATCAGGGCTGCCAAGTTTTCTGACCTTTCCTTGTGCTGGGAGGATCATTTATGGTGTGCACCCTGTGTCAGTAGTTCTTGTTCCCCATATTGCTGTGCTCGTAGTGCACAGTGCACCTTGCACTTTCTATCCTTCCCTTTGGAGTAAGAGTTGTTGGGTTTTGGCTACGAGCAAAAGCTGTTTTGGCCTGGAGCTGGGGTCGGTATTGGCATGTTCATGGATTATTAACTGGCTGTAAGGTGGCCCCACCATAACAAATACCCGGAGCCTGTAGCTGCCGTACCTTTCTCCTGCTTCCCTCCTGGAAGGCAGTGATCAAATACATCCCCTCCACAACCCAGCCAGCCTCCACCAGCCCAAGCCTCCAGGTTTGTTCTGGACCCTGGTCAGAAGTTTCCTTCATGTAGCACATACACTTCAGGCAACAAAGCTGGCTTTGGTTTTCTAACTTGTATGAGTATTAAGAACCCAAATTAAAACATTTGTATCTATAACAAAAATTAGAACATTAGCTAGTAATGACTATTACTAAGCTTGCTTTCCAAGTGTACACCTACTGGGCTTTTTATTTGTTTCCTTCTGTTCATAATTTTTTTCCATACATAAAGCAGATTTGTTTCTATTGACATGCTATGTAAGTAACAGCCTTATGGACAGCTAAATTGACTAGTAATGGAGAGCTGTCAGGTTATTTTCTTTCTCATTAAAGTCTTTATTTTGTGCTCCATAAAACACGCAGAAATTCAGCACTTCACTCTTCATCCATTCAAAGTCTGTTAAATTATCACAGCAAACAGCAGAATATGAGCATAGATAAAAAATAAAAACATCTACCTCATTTGCAGCAAGAAATGCATTATTTGCCTCAGCCATGTTCATGTAGTTGTTATTGTTTCCAAACTGAAAGAAAAATAAATATTTGGATTTAATGTATGCCACGATAAACTTTTCTTTACCCCATCACTGGCATATAAAGAGTTGGGGGAGGAAAAAACACAACAAAAACAAAACAGCAAACAAATAGGATGTAATTTTGCAGATGTTCTTTGAAATCAGAACTAGATTGGATTCAGCTTTATTCTTTTTACTGTTATTATTACATACTCTGCATCCCCCAGTCTGCACATGGAACATATTCACGTATCTCTTCAACTTTTTTTGTCCACACAGCAAAACCACCCCACAGAGGTGACTTTGGAAATCACGAGTCCATTAGAAAAAGACTCTTCTCCGGGAAAGGCACTTCTACTCTGCTACCCCTCTCGTGACACACATCACAACATTGCAGTCAATGAGCCTGATCTGGAGGATTTCTGCAGTCAGAAGTGGCTGGCATATTCCTATTCCAAGTAGACCCGGTTTTAAAGAGCTGAAGGCCAATAAGGGAAAGAATGAAAATCCAAAATGTTGTTCCTAAAATCCCATTCTTTCCACGAAATCAAAAAGCCAAACAATCCCCCTTTGTTTATCCTTCATTCCAGTTGAGCTCCCAGGGAACATTAACACCTGAAGATTTTGGGAATCAGAGAAACTGTCTGACACTGAGACCCCGAGATCTGCCCAGGGTGGAGTGGCCCAGTGCCCACTTGCTCTTACTGAGGTGCCAATCTGCTCACATGCCAATGATCAAAAGGGATTTTATCAAATGCCATAGAGTCATTTATTCCAAATTCTCAAGTATGAACATATTTCCAAGTACTTTTTCTTCTAAGCACAGAAGAAAAGACTTTTTCAGACTAAGCACAGAAAAGTGAGAGATTTTTAGCATAACACTGTGCCTTATGCCCTCCAACAGCACTTCCAAAGGCATGTAGGCTGGTAACTAGTTCTGCACGTGTTCCCAGAGCATGCAGGTATCCAGAGTCTTTGCTTCAAGGAGCACACACCAGGCCTGCATTGCAGCTACCAGTAACAGAGCCTCTCACACGTGCACATTGTTACTACCAGGCACAGAGCACACTGCAAGGTAAGAGCGCCGAGGGAAAAGCCCCTGTGCTGTCCCCACCACATCACTGCTGATAAAGCCACACTAAGTATTCCTCACTTAACTCCCATTTTTGAGTTTTAGAAAGCAATTTTTTTTCAGGAAGGCTTTGTTTTATCTTGCCAGATCTTGGTGGACCTGCCCTCTCCTCAACCCCACAACAGCAAACACTCCTGACAGCAAAATAAGCTCTGCAACCACTGTGTGAGGATGGGTAACCATGCACTTGCACAGATTGTTCTTTCCAAGCAAGAAACTCTGCTGTGCTTTCAGAGCAGCTGAACCTCTCCTGAAAGGAAAACCACTTTGCTTCAGCTCAATTTGCTACAGCTGCACTTGGTTCTGATTGTTTTTAGTAGGGAAATGTTTCAGACCCTGACTCTCCAGTTCCTTACTGGAGGGAGCAGTGATCCTTTCGAGAAAGGCTCTTTCCCTGAAAACTCCAACATCCATTTCTGAAAATAAGACAGAAAGTAAAAGGAGATCTAAAGAAAGAAAAAAAAAAAAAAGGAAACTATAGCTATCAAGAGGATGAAAAAAGGAAGATGAACACAAAGAATTGGATCCTTGTGTACTTACTGAATTGTCAGATTGACAACACCTGACATCAAAAAAATTAGAAGACAATCACGGGCACAGGGAAGGAATACAAGATGGGATCCTTCATTCTGAAGTAACAAATTCCATTTGTGTACTTATCATACTGAATCTTTCAACCTATAACACATGTTCAGCAACAGAGGCCTTAACACAATATGTAGGCTGCCTCATAGCTATTAAAACTCTGTTATCCCCAGCTATGCAGATACTCAAGTAATGTCATCCATTTTTAAAAGCCCAGATGTCACCCATGTTCGGAGATTAAAAAATTCAAGTAAAATTGCACATTCAAATGACTGTTTTGGCACATAGGGATGTGTGTGTGTGTGTGGATTTGTTGCACAAAGACACAGCACTTCAGCTCAACAGTGCGATCGACAGGAGAGAATTTTTCATGTCAGTTAGTGGCAAACTAAGAAGGATTTACATAAAAAACTCAAATGGCTCAAATAGAGCTGTTCTCTCTACAGGAACAAAAGAAAATAAGCAATCAAGTTTTCAGAGGACACCTAAGTGCAAAAGTGCAATAGGCAAGTACAACTCTAACATAAATAAGTGGGGAAAACCCCCTTCCTATTTTAATATAGGGGCTCCTGGGGGCTCCAGTGCCTCACAAAAGAAACACAGCTGATTTTTACCTTGAAAAGTAAAATTCTACACTTTTTTGATCTACATGTATTGCTCACGCCACAGCTACTGCTGTTCTGATTGCCACGTGGTTTTATTCCCCTTTATTTTATTAAAGTAAAACAAAGGGGAGAGTGACAACTTCATTTTTCATTTTATTAAGACTGTGGAAGCAAATTATGTAACAAGGAATGTCAAAGCTAAAAGTTACAGGTACATATCCTTCAAGTCAGTCTGTTCTTGGGCTATAATATTTAAGACACTATTGTGTATGACTCAGGCACTGATGTCAGAAACTGGAATATTTCAGCTTGTGTTAGTATGGATCACAACTAATATTCTTTACATTTTTTTTTTTTGTCTCTGAATTGGAAATCCATTGAAGGCACACAACAATTATCAGTGAGTATTTCTAAGATTAAACTTCCTTATTATCTAATGGTACCTATAACAACAAAAGAAAATAAAATGGTTATTATCTTAAGGACCTAAACAATTCAAAAAACAAATTAAGCTTAGAGTGAAATAAGAACTGGGTTAGAAATCCTCTTCTGAACAGTTAGTCTGCGAATGTAATTACTGAAGAAACTACAGCTAATCAGCTGTGAATTGTATCCATTAATTAGTATTTGCCCTGGAGAAATGAGAAAAATCAGTAACAATGTTAACACTGCAATGCACTGATGAGTACTGAAACACAGGGCCCTCAGCATTTAGTCAAGCAGGTGGCTCCAATGGTCCAAGTAATTTAAAAAGCTCTCACCTGAAGTGCAGAGCTGGAATTACAAAGCACTTCTTGCATATCTTTGTATCTATATAAGGCTATAATTAATGACTTTTAATTTAGAAACACTTTGTGATCATCTGGGAACAGTTATAAATCATTCTAAATAGAACAAGGGGTTCTTGTCTATTTTAGTAAAATAATTTTTTGTGAAATGACTCTTGTTACAGTCAACATTTTTCTCCATTTGTTTTCAAAAGGATCCCCTGCTCAGACCCCTCATAAACATCCCAGAGCATTGCTATAATTGTCAGCAGGGATTCAAATTAAAGCAATTTGGCCTGCCCAGGTAGACTTGTGAAGGCTTCCACCTCTTGGGTTTCCCTAGTATAGAAGAAAAGTAAGATGCAGCACTTAGTCCAGCTATCTTTTTGTTCTGTGCTCGTGTTGGGGATGCGTTGTTAATTACTTAGCCTGATTAATTAGCAAGGTTTTGCATCAACTTTTTCATTCTCAGAGCACCCTTGCTCTGTAACTATGAAAGAATAAAATGTTTCCAGCTTGCTTTGCCAATACACACCATTGCATCACAAACTATGATTCTTTTTGTTTGATTTCAGGAGTTCAAACTCCATCTTCAGTGTTGACGAACACACTGAGTCCCCCAGCTGGCTGCCACCACAAACCAGCAGAAACCACAAGCATATGCCCATTTCACGGAACAAAAACAAACAAACAAAACCTCTTCTGAACTTGCTATGAATCACAGCTTCCATTCTTCATGCAAATCATTGCATTAAAACTTTGACGGTTCAGGACTCTACTCTTGCACGTTGCAAGGGCACTTGGATCTGGGCCCTACTGGAATCTGTACGAACAGACATGAGGACTGTAATGAGGGAGACTGGATGCTGCTTTGTAAAACCCTATATAAAGCATTTCCAGAAATCTGATTCTTTCTAAAATAGCTGGTTGAAGCTCTTCTCTCAGCTTTGACTACCAAACCTGAAGCCCAACATCCAGCCCTATTCAGCTTTTCTAGGAAGGCTGTATATTTGCAACGCTAAGGGAGAATTCATGCCCTCTATTCCTTCCCCAGTAGATGCCCTAATGAAGGCCAAATCAACTCCTCCGGCACTGGGGATATAAAAACTGTATCACTACTACAAACTGCATGTTTTCATAGACCAAACCTCTGGGGTCAGATGTTAGGATATCTGTTTGTAAACCAAGGGATAAGCCACTTGGAGTCTGCACAGCATAACACCACTTGGGTTTTCAAGCTCCCGTTTGTACTCACCAGAGCTTAAAAACTGGTTGGTTATGAAAGCTGAGACTAATGAGCGGTTGTTTTAAGGCAGAAGTCTGATATGATGAACGTCACAGAAAACCTTGGCAGTTTGGCATAAGAATCACTGATCAAACGTCCACTGAGCCTGAATTCCTACCAAAAAGATCTTCAGAAAATCTCAGATGTTAAATTGGGGACACTCTCGTGGCTCTTCTTTGGCAACTGTGTTTGACTCTTCACAGCAAGAAACAAAACAATCAAAAGAGAAATTTACGCCAAAAAAAAAAAACATAATAGTAAAAAAAAATAAATCTTTAAAGGTAAAGCAAATATTTTGAAGGTATTATGGACAAATAACAACATTTTGAATGTCTAAAAGTTGTTTGGAATTTTGCTAATGATTTTATTGGAGAAATGATTTTACTTGCAACATTCAGTCATTAGTATTTTTTACCAACTTTCTGCATTTCTGTTCTTAAATCAACTCAATTGTTGCGGAGCTCTAATCTGAAAAACATTAGAACTCACACACAACTATTCATTTCCTCAAGAGGCCAAATATAGAAATATATAAGTAACTTAAAACCAGACATAAAGGAGCCCAGACTTTTATCTGAGCATCTCAATGGAGCAAAAATGAATGTTTAAAATACTAGTATTTTTATGCTTAAAAAGAAAATTTAATTCAGCAGGCAAATTCCTTTGATATTCTAAATAATTCATTTTATAATATTGCTGTTTCATAGTGCAACCTCAAGGAAGAAGAACCCATTGGAAGGGTTATTGTTCCAGAACAGAATACCAGCAAAACCATGGAATGTGAATAAATGCCACAAATCAGAAACTCAAAAAAAAATATATCCAGAATAGGAATGAAACACATTTTATCATCTTCTCATAACTAATCCATCAACTTAAATTTTGCTTAAAAGGAATTACTGCAATTCTATATTCAAAGACTACATATCTGAGAATAATTAAAAAAATCAATGGTTATTACAGAATCTACTTTCTCCCCTGTTTTTTTAATTAAGGAAAAACTTATCCCAACCCTTATTGAAAAACAGACTTCTGGCTTAATTATCACGACACTTGCAGTTCTTTCTTAGTTAATATTTATTCAAAATATCCATTTAAAGTTTCTCAGGATAGTATTTCCAGTCAAAATTCTCACTGCTTTCAGAACAAGCTCTAGTCTGTCACAGCACTACATATCCACTTGTGTATGCATTTTAGACAGTTACACATCCAAATTCTGTAATTTCTGATGCCCATTTACTGCTTATGAAAAATAGCACCCTCAACTGATCACACTTCCCCATATTTCTGCAGTAAAATTAGAAGCCATATTTTTTAAAGTATGGCCATTAATAAAATCATTCTTTTATGGTGTGAGCATCCTCATGGTTTTCTATAGACTAAAAGCTACTTGCAAAAACATATATTATGGCAAGGATCTCAGTTTTATCTTCATATTTGGCAAATTAATTCCTCTGAGGTTACACTATCCTTATGAGTAAAAAGAAAGATAACAATCCCAAAAGATGTAATTACAGACCAAAACTAAATTACTTTGCAGGTCTAAGTACTATATCTCAATAATTTCACCGGAGAACATCTTCACTGCATTCGGGCAGATTTGATTTTGCTGCCTGACCAATAATTACAGCTCTGACAAATACAATGTCTGATAAGGACATCAATTAAGAATGAGCATTGTGTTATTTAAAAAAAAAAAATTCATCATGTTCACAGCCTGTCTGATTGAATGAAATGCCAAATTAAATTAATGGAGATTGCTAAGTCTAGCTGGCTGGTGGGGAACCATGCAGAAAGTGGGACAGCATAGACAATAAACTGTCTGTAATTAAAAGATGAGAAGCTGGACTAATGCTACTTCAGCCTGATTATTCCAAACAAAACAATATACACTAAAATTATTCTGGCATCAGAAGTAGATGGAGTGGGAGGAGGGCTGGGACAGGGGAGGGTGTTTTTTTTTTTAAGTAGTATTAACTATCACCATCTATGAACAGCAGTGTCCTCACTAGATGCATTAAATTAAATACTGGGGTTTTCTCATCAGGAAACACAATTTATTTTCTCAATGAACATTAAAAAAAAAACAGTCAAAAATTCTGCAATCATTCCTGTTCTAGATGGATATCCAGCTAATCTGGTTAGGGGCTTTCCCTGTAAGCATGATGTGTTCATAGCAGGAGCAGAGCGTTCTTCTCTGGGAAGAGCAAGTCCTTCATGGCAGTTTCAATACTTCAGAAGCAGTAGGCAGTATCCATATTATTTTAAAAAATATTCGATTTTCATTTTGCTACTAGAAACAGTGAGGCAGATTTTAGTAGCTGGTACACAGATGCAATACCACTGAAGGTGACAGGGATTTATGTCCTCGTAAGTGAATGAAGCATTTTTTTAAATGTCGTAAAGGAAGAATTTCATCTTGGAATGAACGCGAAACGGCAGCCTCGATTTTGACACTGCGTCACGACCCGCAGAAATTTCAGTACTCCTCTGGCAGAATGCTAATGTTTTAGAAGAAATAGTATGTGTTGCCCAACACAAGAAGTATTATTGACCGCAGACAACAGGCAGCTAGAGGAGGTTATGGATTGAGTCACTGAGCAGAAAGGAAATGGAGAGTCGGACCAGATGCTGGCAAAAGGCTGTCTGTCCGTTTGGGTCAGCCTCTGACCACATGTCAGTAAGCTGATAATGTATCCCCGTTACATCTAAGAGCAAACTGCTACGTGTGTGTGCACAGGGGTACGGATACATGCACAGAGACAATGCTTTTGTCAGCAAAAGATAACGTTTTGGAAGAATCTCATGAAGTACTGAACTGCTAGGTCACTTGCACCAAGTTTGTACTTGACCCTTTCCATTCATATTCTTAGAAAAAAAATTGGGATTAGTGATTATTATAAAATAGTACAATAGCAATCAGCTTTCTGAGACAGATTACACTGTTTTCTTATTTTCAGGAGTTCATATTTTCTGGAAGTAGGTTAATTTCCTGCTAAATTCTGCAAAATTTCTAGAACAGATCTTCATGGACCTGTAAAAACCTACCCGGAAAGTGTCAGCCTTGGCAACTTCGGCCACCAGAAATTACTATGCCACAGTTACTTCTGTTTCTTCCCCATCAGGATCCTGCAATGACCTGGAGGAAACGCAGGCCCTGCTGAAAACAAAAGGAGTTCCTATAGGGGATTTCATGCCAGAAAGCTGAATTTGCTTACGACCACTTCGCTGATGAGCAACGAGCCAACAGACAAGAGCACAAAACAGTAAAATATAAAGTACCCAGCTTTGCAGCCACATCCTCAATGCTGAATTTTAGGCAAATGAATAATCTCATTAGTGGTTCATTAAGTACTGAATCTGTACATAAGTATCTGTACAATCTTACATGTGACAGTCTTTTGATATTTAAAATCTTAAAGCCTTTAATTCAGGGGACTGTTTAGATTCCGATTTTTGCGTCTCAAACATCTGCCACACTAATTCTTATATATATACTTATATAACTGTGGCTATGCATGTATATATATGTACAAACACATTCTGTAGCTCTTTGCTTAGAGCCAAAAAAATTCTCAGTGGGATTAAATAGTTGAGCAAGATCCTAAAGAAAAATAGACATAGTTTATTCATATAGCCTCAAATATCCATCAGACACAGTGTTTGCAGATAGTACAGATTTAAAAGTTTTAGGAAAGCAATTAGAATGGAAACATTTGAAGTTACTTTAAAAGCTTTCAGCCAGCAAATAAAAACTTTGACAATAACAATAAAAAGCACTGACTTAATCTCTGTGATTCCAGCCAAACTCTTTAATATGAACTCCTTCAGTGAATTCCACAGCCAAAAGCTGTAACTGAATGATATTTTGCAAAGTATGATATTGAGCAAGTCTTAGGAACAGTAATGAAAGGAATATTTAATGGTCTCATGTTTGACATTTTCTGATCTCTTAAGAAGGACATATTCTATAAATGTTTTTATATGCAAGAAGTAACTTTGTATGAATATGCACAGTATTATTATTCTGTTGACTGACAGTCAAGGCAATTCAGTATATGCCAGACTTTTAATGCTACTTATTCCATATTTAAATGCATAAATATTAAAAGGTGGTCCAAAGAGCAGACCTAGTCCTAATATTTATACAAGATTAAGGTGTTATAAAATTAGTCTGAATCTTGAAAGTGCTCTCCAAGACAAACATACCAAAAATTTTGCTGTCACATTTTCAAAGAGTTTCAATTTACCATTCTGACTATTTGTAGACAAGAATGTCTGTCCACAGTCTGTGGAGCTGTGCCTTCAAAGGTAGTGAAGTGGACACTCAAACACAGATTCTGTGTATAACCTCTGCATCCTCCTACATATACTAAGACTGTTTTGCCTCTGTACAAGGTGAATACAAATATCAAACTTAGACCAACCCACTGAGTTTCACATGAAAAAAGACTCTACAAGATCTACAGATGTTACTTCACAGAGTTCTGAAGTACATTCCCTATCACTACGTCCTGTTGTTGCCTGAAGCTTAAAATGTGGGAAGAGACCAAATTTAAGATATTCAGTAACAAAGCCAAGAAGAGGCCACTGTAGTTTAAGTATTTGTTTGAAAATATATGAATATTTAAAGAACATGTTTTCTTTCTTTGCTTTCTAACCTAGAGGAGTTTGTGATGAACTATGAAGTTATTTTCACGATCACTCTCATGAGCATATACTTGTCACTACAATAAACCAGATTAAACATAACTGTGGTGGAAGGAAAATACTGCTAAAATGCAAAAAGAAATGCATGATTATTGGTGTGGCTAGGTCTCTTGCTTACATGTATTTTTCTACAACTTCGTAGCAATTTGGATTCCACATGAGAAAGGTCCTCTCAAACATGCAGTTTCACCTCACCCATTCGATGTATGTATTTTATGAGTTACATTTCACTAAACAGCTGAAATTATACATAAGATTTCATTTCTGATGACATCTGAGGACAGATGGTGGTTAAATTATGCTTTTTGTCCACAACAGCTCTAAAGAACTGAAGCAAGGGTAAAGCACAATTGCTCCCTTTCCCAGGCACTGTGAGAAGATGGAAATGGCTCTATTCTCTCTATTCTCCACAACATTTACGAAACAGAAGATCAACAGCCTCTCAGAATGCCCTCAACACTGACATGTGGTACTGCAAAATAATTTGCAAGAAAGACCCAAACCAAATCTGTGGGCCTGGTTCTGGGCACCACGTCCACTCCTGCCCCAACACAGCAGGATCAGCGTTAACAGCCCTTCTTCAACTCCCTTTCTACACCTCTGAGTATCCCTTTACCCCCAACAGTTTAACTGCTGCAAGGCATAATTTTATATGGTGGTTTGGCTGGAGAGAGGGGGTTGAAATGCATAAATAGAGAAGTGGTTTTGCCATATGAACATTTGTACTTTCTTCTTTGAGGCATTAAATCCATACAATCAAGCTGTTAATCATGTCTACACCCCCCCATTTATTTTATATAAACTGTCTAAGCATTGGATCTAAGCATTTCTTAACATAATGACAGCATTTTATACTTAGAATCCCAAGAAATAGTTTTATATCACTGTATTCTAGATTACTGTAACATTTTCGCACACGAATTTAAAGTGATGTGATTATACTGCAATTGGGCTGTAAGTAGCTTTTCTTACAATCTTATATCAAATTTCACTCACTTCAGCGAAAATTGTAAATTCCATTCTGGACTGTGATTCAGCTCTACTACACTAGCAAATTATATCAAGTTTTAAATATAAAATTGATAGAGAAAGGGTGAAGCAGATGTAGACATTTTATAATAATCATAATGGAGGATCAGTCAGGATACTTCCAGCCTGAAATCAGTGCATGCATAAAATCTTAAACATCTCAACTCTCAGGCATGTTGATACCATGGGTTCCTGCAACTTTTTATGAAATTAAATACTTTGCACTTCACAAGAAGTAATCATAAATAGCTTTTTTTTTAAGTCTCCATTAGCTCTACTTCATTTTATGCAATGAAGTGCAAAGCAAGCCATCTATTGCAAAGACACCCTGTGGGATATAAACCACCCTTATTACACACATACTCAAACAAGAAAATGAGAAAAGCCACCCAGAAACAGCCCAACCCCAGCACCAGTCAGTGATGGTTACCCTTGACAAAAGCAATATAATATAATATAAACAGATGCATTATGGGCACTTAACACATCACTTCCTCCTCTTTCTTTATCTTACATCAACCTGAAACCTGGAGGATTATTCCACTATTTTTAGTTGGGGCTGGATTACAAATCCCACAGCAGGGAGGCCTCAGGAGAGTCATCAGCAACAACTGACTTTATTTAAACATGCAAGACGGAATTGGATGCAATGTTTTGCAATAACAGTACAGGAGAATTAAATTTAAGAGTAGAATAATCCCTCATGATAGCTTGTATTCCTAATTTATGCCACAGAGACTAATCAGGCTTAATTTATCTATCTTTAGCTTCCCACTGTTTTATTTCAACCTAAAGGCAACGTTTTGGGCAGCAGAAACTTTATTTTGTAGGTGAGCAACCTACTTTAATTGCATTTTCATCCGTTACTACAGTCTAGCATTTTCTTCACTTAATTGGGTCACTGTATTTCTTCTTGTAAATGGGCACAGAAATTACTTCTGATATTGATTGCAGCCCCTGAGGTTCTGCTGAGAGTTGAGGACACACAAAGGGTACAAGGCAAATTCCATTTATGATGAATGAAATTAATAAAGTTTCACTCAAACCTTCATATTAGAAAAACCCTAATGTTAAAATATGGAGATCCCATATTAAGTCTCTCAGACATGCAGGGCTGGAAATGCCTGGCACCATCACAAAGCCAGACCTCTCAAAAGTCTTCAGGTGACTGTCAGCATGGATGTTTCAAAATACTAATGACTAATTAGCGTTAGAATTAAGTGTATATTAAAAAGCACACCAGTAATTTCTTCTCATAATTTTCAGATGGCACAGAAAAAACAATGTTTTTTTTTTTTAATATGACTAAAAATGGTAATAGAAGCTCACTTGAACAGTCAAGTGCTACTCTTCATGTCTTGATGTAAGCAAGCACAAGCTTTGATACATGCAAATTCTTCCGTTTCTTTTCTTGAAGTATGAGAGACAGCAGATCCTAGTGGCATTTCTGCTGCCAAGCTGTTCCACAGCTCACACTCTGAATATATTCTCCTACTTTAGTGGACTGAGATAACTCAGTCTCATGCTATTCATACCAAAGATGTGCAAGAAGTTGAATTTAAAATAATCAGATGTGGCTTTAGTTTGAATTCAAAGTGGAGGTATGAATTGTAATCATAATCAGTAGATGTATAAAAAGCTGTAGTCTCTTCACGAACTTTCTTTGTCTGAATGTTTAAAAACTATGCAAGACATTCCCAGGAATAATTGTTAATTACAAGCCAGGTTCATAACTGAAGGTTAAATGTGAATTTTTCCTTATCAGCTGATGGCTTGATAATGACCTGAGCTCTACAGAAACATTTCTTTGGGTGTCAGAAACCACTCTGATGGAACCAAATAATACTTTGTACCATAACCATGTGCTTCTGGCAGACAGATGCCTGCTACAAGTAGCTGCAAACTACAGGGAGTTCTCTCATTTTTATATCTTGAACCTTAACATTCCATCCCTCTTTCAGAATGGAAAATTTCCAAAGATCAGAAATCTTTGGGCAGTAGAAGACCAAGTAAGAGTTAGTACAAAATCATATATATTCAGGGTTTTGTTTCCTAAATACCCAGAGCTAAAGCTGTTCCATCACTATATTACATTTCAGATCACATAATAACTTCAGCCAAGTTTTATGACACGCACATATTATGTTTTTGTGATATCAAATTTGGGTAAAAGAAGTACAAATCCTACGTCAATTTCTAGTGAGCAAGTGAAATGATGCAAAACCATGCATCCCATCAAAATTGCTCTGTCTGTTCACAGCAAGAACAAAACCACAGGAAACTCAACAGGTTGGTTGCTTCATCATTCTAAATTGTAAATTCTCTTTCCACAGTATTCACTTCTCCTATGTTTTCCTTCATAAACTTAAGTTTGGGGAAAGTCAGACCCCTTTCCAGTGTCTTCATCCCCTCAGAAGCACAACTCATGCTACAGGCTCAGTAACCTCTGTTTGATTCAAAGATATGGAATGGTGTTCAGTTTGTGAATATCACAGCACTTCAACCTCATTAATGAATTTCTTTATTATCAGAATCCTTAAGTGGCAATTTCACACACTCCCCTCACACCAGAAGTTACTGGTTCATCTAAACAGAGTCATCAACAGTTGGAATGATCAACAACAACAAATGAGATTTACAGCATCTCCTGCTTCCAGAAAAAAGGTTATGTGCCATGTAACCAATGAAATGGTTGTATCAGTAGTAGTGGGACCAAACTAAAGGCAATTCCAGTGACTCAAAGGCATGATGTCAGCACTGCCACCTGCAGACATGACACTAGGTGACCTCAAGTTCCAGAGAAGACCTCAGTGTGCATCATGCTTCAAACCTCCACTCACTTGCTTATTTAATTAATTGCTCTATAACTTGGTATCCTTTTGCTTATACTGATACAACTTCTTTTGAGGTCCCACTACAAAAAACAAAACAGAATTTGGGGACCTAAATGCAGTTAAAGTTTCTTTTTTCACCGGGGCATGTAGATGAAGGAACTCCTTAAGCTAGCAACAATGACAAAGCTGACACACTGTGAAACCACACTTTATTTACCAACAGAAATGGTCAAACTTCCAGTATCCATCTCACTGCCTACAGGGGACTTTTTCAGAAGAGTCAGCTTTTACACAGAAGCTGAATCATTAGAAATGAGGCCTGAAAAAGACATGCTGCACATGTACAAAACTTATTTACTCACTGAAGTACATCGTAGATGCTGTACACAATTCACCTCTGACTAAGGAAAGAAAATGCACATGACCTAATGGAAGCACTGATTATTAAGCTTTACCTACCCTTTGATAAATTATGCTTTGCTGTTGGGTGCTACCAAGAAGCTTACAGGACAGAAGCAGGATTAGTTCAGGACAAGGGAAATTATACATGTAAGAGTTAGAGCTTAAGAAAAGAGATCTGGCTTATATCAAGTTGATGCTTCAGATAGGAGACTGCATTATAACAGGTTATAGTTGCAAAAATAATTTTGATTGGCACATCATTTATACTAACTACTGCTTGGAACCCACCCAGAACGTGCAGCGTACTATAAACTGTTAGGAAATATATCCGCGTATTGTTCAATATTTACAATGTGCTTTATTTTGTAAATATAAGACCTGGCAGAAAAATGTAGAGTATTAAAAATAGTTCTGCGTAAAAAGAATGTCCCTTTTCCCTATAAAAAGAAGTATTTCACTAGCAGTAGTTTATAATTTTGTTCGAAAATGTTCACAGTGAAGCTAAATAAACTTTCAATGAGGAAAATTTGATTGCTTTGTTCAGCTGCTCAAACAGATTTCTATCTCTACTTATTTGCATATTTCTGAATATTCTCTTTCAGACCCACACCATTTTTGTTAGCAAAATCAATTTTCTGTTGGACAAAAAGTGAGATTTGCTCTAAAGATTTTAAGCTTTTAAATAAACATGAACCGAATGGTGTAAAGAGCTCTGCTTTTAAGAAAAGATTCTTGCTGTTTGGAAAGAAAAGAATCCTTTGCATTCACAGGTATCAATTGCCAGCAACAGATTTTAACATGGAGAGAGAAAAAAGTATACAAGGGCAAAACAAAAAGAGCTGCAACCTAATTATGTAGCTACAACACAGACTGATACTAAGTTTAATTTTTAAGGAACATTGTGTACACATGTCCATACACTGAACATAAAAAGCATTGAACTCTGACATAAAAGATTTATTATCAGCTTTATTATTGATTTTCCAAGGCTCAAAGAATACTCATGATTATGAAATTATATCCTCTGCACGTGAAGAGAAGGATTGTTATAAAATCCAACAGTTCTGCAGAATCCTCACAGCAAACACCAACCAAACACAATTTTTTCTAGGTCTGTTCAGCTCTGCTAATAGTTATTGTTTGCACAACTGTAACTAAGTACATTACCAACTAGTTGTTCAATCTATATAAATTTAAGAAACACACATTGCCAAGGAGTGACTCATATATCAGTCTATTATATGCTACAGAGCTGACTGTATTAAACAAATCACTTTCCCTACAGCTGAAGAATAGAAGCTATATACAGAGCAGAGGTTATTGTCTAATTTAAATCTTGGCTCCCTTCCCAGAGCTGTACAAGATTCCAATTTGTGGAAATGTTACTCTCTGCTACTGCCAGAAAGGCTACAGAAAATGGTATTGGGTGCCTTCCAGAAATATGTCTGCAAAATGCCAATCAACAAGTCACTAAAGATTAACAGTATGACTGTACCAAATTAATTTAAATTATAGAAACATATGGCTAGGATGTTTGCACTGCACTTAACACAACACCTGCTTCACAAACAACTAAGTTTCCTTCCAGTATAAAATAATATACGTCAAACGCCTTGAACCTGATTCCTATTAATGGGGAAATAAAAAATCACTTAATAAACAGTAACCAGGGGGTACTAGCTACAAGCCACAAGCCACCATTTTGTAATGGTTAAATCCCTTCTTTATTTTAAATTTCACACCAACCCAGATTAAGTGGTCTTTGCCCATCATAGAGAAAATAACTACTGAGAACAGAAATTAAGTAAAAGAAGGTGACAGAAATGAACATTTTTATATTCCATTTCAGAAATCCAATATTTTAAGTCCATTTTGCTAGAATACTTCTAGACTTATAACAGTCTTTCAAATACACTGTTACTGTTTCTTCTCTCTCTACATATATAAAGTTGACGTTCTTAAGCAAAACCCACTCTTGAAAGGCATTATAAGCACATGAAAAATTAAAATATTAAAAATCACACACCAAAATTCAAATATCTTATATTTCCTCGATGTGTTTTTCTATTATTTTTATAAAACTCCTTGATACATGTGATCATGTCATCAAATAAATAAAAAATTTTAAAAAGTCAGTGACAGTCTTAGAAATATTTACACATTAGAGTATGCCATATTTCAGCTGAACAGGAAGGGAGCTGTTTTATGTTTCTCTCCACTGCTTTTCTATTATTGCCTAGCTAATGGAAATACATCAAACAAATGTTCTACAAGAGCAATAAATATTAAAGTTGACCTATCCATCTGGAAGAAATGAGAACAATACTGCTCACTTTTAGCCCAAATATGACACTGATAAATGAAGCCGTGAGATTCCATCACACTTTTAGCAACCTGGGCTAAGCGCCCACCACGTGATCCTTGTACCAGCAATTTTCTCCATTCATCTTCATTAGGCAGTCACTTGACCTGCCTCCCAACATCCCTGTCAAATTTGAACCTTTAGGGGGCTGCTGGTACTTTCCAACAACGTACTCTAAAAGCTTTATTCCCTTTTTGGAAAAAAAACGCAGATGATCACAAGAGAATACAGGGGTTCTGGAGAGAGAGAACCACCAGATGCTCGTCACGATCAAAACAGGAGAGCGCAGCGCCGGACGTGTGATGGTAGGAACGGAGGTGTCCAAACAGCCCAGAACTAACAGCACAGTCTGGCAGGGAGCACAAGTGGGCAAAGCAATCACCTTTTTGGCCACCAGAAGACAATTACACATTCAAATGAGGACGTATGTAACTTCCTGCCACAAACGGAACGCCCTCCATTTCCTCCCCCGGTCGCTGTTTGAGGCTGGAACCAGCAGCCACAGCATTCCTAACCCAACGTAACAGGAGCACCTCATCACATTAGCAGTGTTACATAACATCCCCATTATTTTCTTTTTCAACAGTATAATAATGACAGCGCTGATTTGATTATTCTGTAATGGTGAAAATGAATACCAATTCAATATGAATTTGCCACTGTAATAAAAAGCTCCTAACAGGATTCTTAGAGACTTCCTAGAAAGACTTCATAACTTTACGATCACTTAGGGAAATCAGAAAGGGTAAAAGCACCAAAAAGCATTAAGATTTTGACAATAAAACTGTCTCAGGCATTCATGCAATTGCAATACCTTTGTCAGGGTAGCTCTAAAATGTTTATCTGACAAGCATCCAATGTATTGACTCCTTTTCTATTGCACACAAACCGCTTATCTTTCCTTTTTCAAAGTCTTTAGAATTATAAATATTGTAGACTGTCATGGTAATGTAGCAATTAAATACACCCACATAGATTTCTTTTAGGCAGTAAGTTCTTCAACCCTTTTTCATTTGATCAGGTCTTACATGAGTGGTTCCATGCAGCTGTTAAGTACACGAGGGACTTACTCTTCCAGGAAAACACTGCTGAATGGAAGCAAAGACTGCAGAATCAAACAGAAAATAGGTACACACAATACAGAGGTAAGATGGATTTCACTGTGATCACCAAAAAATGAACAGAGATGACTTGCACACAAATCAGATAGAGTTCTTTCATGGTCAAGTACTTCAGTCATGCTAAGTTGGATTTACAGCACTCAAACTTTTTTTTTTAAAAGCATTCAAAATATATCTGACTTCAGGAGAAAAACACAGAACATCTTATTCTCTGTTATAATTTTAAAGGGTTCTGCAAGTATCAGAAACTAGAGAAAAACACAGAACATCTTATTCTCTGTTATAATTTTAAAGGGTTCTGCAAGTATCAGAAACCATGCTGAAAATCTGAAAGCATTCCCAAAACTGTGGACAAGAAAAATTATGAACAGATGTGCAATTTGAAAAAAAAAAGACCTCACATAGGTTTATTTATGGCAGGTACATTTAATTTTTTGACCACGGAATGAATTACAGGTAGTAACTAAGTAATTGCTGATAAGGTGGTGTGCTTCCCAGCACAACATAAGAAATGCTTGTCTGTAAGCTGGAATGCTGATCTGAGCTTCTTTTTGATCATCATTACATGTTCTTACATCGGAGTTAGAGAAATTGCACAATAATTCCTGGCAACATTTTCACCAGGTTTTCACAAGTGACCAGACAACTCACAAGAAAGCCTTTGGTAGCATTAGGTTTCACCTGAGCCAGTATTACAGTGTGTTGGTATTACCTGCATTATCATCTGCGGGTGCAAATGCTTTTATCAATACACACTGAGCTTCTCCTTGGAAGGAGAAAAAATGGGATGGATTCTGTCTTATTTGCTTGTCTGAGATGCTGAAGATTTCAGGCACTCTGTATTGATTCCAAGCTTAAAGTTTGTCACATTTCCTTAACTGGCCTTGGCCACTTTCTTTGAATGACAGATTATTCTCCAGAATTAATGAATGTCTCTGTGAGGACAGAGATCTTCACAAGGGGTTTTCACATGTGGGACAGTCTGTGACTGCTGCACAGAGTTGATTCTCAACATAAAACAATCTGGAAATACGAGCTGTAGATCCAATGGTTCTCAAAATCATACACAAGTCTTTTATCTGCCAATTCTCTTTGTCCGAGGTGACTTGTTCCAAAAGATTAATATCAAGTTAATAATGAAACAAACTGCTCTAAATGGAGTCTCTGTTTACAGACAGCAATGACTTTTCAATATTTTACTGTAATCAGTTTCTGAACAAAGCCTAATGCTAACAAAATCAACACAATCACTTTGCCAAGGTGGGGAGCTAGAAAATCAAAACACTAAAAAATGAAAAAGAGAGGCCTGAGGCAGTTTTCAAGGAACTTGTTGATAAAAACAAAAGTGAGAGAGATCTCAACATAGCTCCAAAGATGATCCCATGTACAGCAAGAGATAAAATATTACGTGAAAGTCTAAAAAGGTGTGTCAGAGAAACTATCCTTAGGTCTCTGAAGACCTGATTAAGGGAAAAAAGCAATCAATTAATCTGCTTCCAAGAAGCCATACATATATCCAGGGAGAACCTGAGTGTTAGAGTTGGAAGGGAACAAAACCCCAGGCAAACAACAGATATAAGAACTGAAGCAGATTTTCACCTCAGCTAGCTGATGTGTGCTGGGGAATGTTTCATCGAAACTGATGACGATGTGTTATGATAATGTCAGCTTTACCAGCACCATCATCTGTCATGCCAGAATTATTCCCCGGCTCTTGGTGATGAAGTGGCTCTTCAATTCTTCAAGACTGAGTGACACTGAAGCAACACATAAAAGTATTTGCTAAACATCTTCAGAAAAAAGTAGAAGTGTTCTACATTGAGTTCGGCTGTGCATACATTAGCACAATATCCTACTTGGAATTAGTCTTTCTCCGAGAAGAAACTTCAGGAAGCAGTTGTGCCTTGACCATGGGCAACTCATCTTAAATTTCATTAACTTTTTTCTATGCTACTTTCTTAAGTTTATTCAGAATGCCCTTTCAAATGCAGTTCAGTCATGAACTCTATCATTCATAGTGCAGCATTGTTTGTGTTGAGTCTTTGCAGCAGGGTTATCACTACAGGTTAATGGATTTGTGTTCTGAGAAGCCATGATTAGAATAGGTGACCTGTGTTCTGCATTATACAGTGAAAAACATATCTAGCAGCATGATTGTTATCAAGCACCAGAAGAGATACTGAGAGCTGTGTGTATAGACAGCTCTAAACTCAGATGGTTTTATTATTCCTAGGTACTGTGCAGTGGTTAAATTTGACATGTACAAATTGCTGAAGTGAAGATTTGCAAAGTAACAGTATATATCAATGCTAATGGCTTAGTTAAGAAAATGATGTGCAGGATTTCAAGCACAGCATGAATATGCATTTAAAATATCTGTGACACTTTAATGGACAATTTCATTAGTAGAGGTTATAACAATGGCAAAAATCTGAAATTTGATACAAGGAGTGAAGTTACAATGGTACCACAAAATTCAAAGAGATAAATTCTTACTGTTGAAGAAGACATTAAAATTTAGGCCCTTGAAGTCCCCTCCCAACACAGCTATTTCAGTAGAAAAAAACAAGCACAAATAAAGGAATAAGTTTTCTTGTCCCTTCTGTAAAATGTTTAAAGCACTGTTCAGTACGAAGTAGTAGAAAACTTAAGAAGTCATGGCTTTTCTCTTCCTCTTTATCATTACAATACATGAGCTGACATAAAGGAGAAAAACCACAGAAAACTCATTCATACCTGAAGTGGGCTACAGAGCTGCTTGCTACGCTAGCAGGGCATCAGAAATACTCATTAGGAAAGTATTTAATAGTAACTATAACATTAAAAAGAATAAGTAGCATATTCAAGGTAGAAGGCCAACTAATCACCTAGTGAATACTAACTTCTGCTGTCAGAACAAACTGCACATATGATGTAGTCTTGAACTTTCAAATCATTATGTATGCACAGCTACAGCCTTCCCTTCTTTAAAACAGGCCTTTTACACATTGATTCTTTTAACAAATACAGCGATACTGCATTGTGATACTGAACCCGTTCAGTTATGAAATGTGCATCAATAAGAAAAGCTTGCAAGGAAAGACTTCAATGGACACATTCAGAATTTAAGCACTTCATAGCATCGTGTCTAGAAAGTCATTGACTTTCATGAGAGCTATACCTAGCATGTTTCCAGTTCCTGCAAAGGAAAGAATTCTTTCCAAGTTACGTTTGGTATGCTTGGAACAACCTGGGCTACGAGGGAGAGCGAGTTCAGATGGTCTGCATCAGTCTCATTCACAGGTATGGCTTAGAGAAGCCCAGATTTTGAAAATTGCTTGTCCACTACTTCAACTACTTGCAGGTAGGCATTGCTGCACTCCCTGAGAATAGCAGTGATGATATATCCCAAGTACACACCTTCTGTGGTCTACTCAGCTGAGTTCTAACTATGATACTTAAAAAGTCAAGTTCCTTTTTTTTTCCTCCCCAATAATCAGCCCTGAATAGCCAAATCAGTTAGTTACACCAACTGTTTATTACACTTAAACAAAATTAAAAAACCCCACACTGTTTCCTTTAGAGGCAGTAATAGATTTGCATCTGACACATGTTGTCCTCGGGATACAATTTCATTGAGCATCTCTTCCTCATTTATTGTAGTAGCTTAATCTGCCTTAGCTCTTGTTACAGCTTGTTTAAACTGCTCTCAGACAGATTTTTTTTCTACCAAACACCTTCTCCACTAGCTCTAACACTTCTGACATGACATGCTGTGCTACAAGTTGCTGATGATCATTTCCAGGACAGTGCCACTGACACACTGTTTTCAGTAATACTCGTAACAGCACTTCCCTTTAGAGGGAGCTGATCAAAAAATGCTAGAAAAGGTCCTTTGTCCCTTGAATATTGTGTTAACATGGAATTTGACTGGTGTCTTCATGCAGGACCCTCACCAGCTTTGAACCAAAACATCTGTTTATGACTTGCAAGACAGTAACTCCTTGAATCATCATCTTCCACATCTTCCCATGTGAACCTTTGCTACAATGAAATAAGGATCTCTGGGGATAATGACTCCAAAACAATAACCTCTGTGAAATACTGAAAGAATGAGCTTTTAGGTAACTGCCCTAAATTCTGCTGTTACCATAGTTAAGTAAAGTGCCCTAAAGACTCTGTTTTCAAAGCCTGAAATTTGTTACACCACCGGGCAATGTGTTAACCATCACTTGCTCAATGTGACAGGACAATTCAGCTCATTCCACTCAAATAAGCTCTTTCAGCATTCTATTCCAAAAATCATTAAATTCATTTCTGTAGAGAAGACGGTAAGTACTGTCTGCAGAAGAGCATCTTCCTCTCACAGAATCACACTGTTAAAAAAAAAAATCAACCACGACTAATGGAGATGGAGAATTCTGGCCTTTGGTGATGTGAAGAACCAACCATATCAAGCTTTTGTTACCCAGATATCCCCAGGCTGAAAAGGCCCAAGATGTCATTGACTATGAAACATGAATTCTTTATTTTAAAAAATTCAAATGCTACAAATAAGCTGCTTTAAAAGAAGAAAAAAAAACCCCACAGTATTTTGAATGCCAAGAGAATAATTTAATGCAATGTGAAGCAGAACACAATTCAGTATTTTTTCAGGAAAACATTCACAAACATTACCTTTTTTATAGGGCTTAGTGAATTTTGAAGTTTACATAAGAAAAAAACATAAGCAGAAATTTGATTTTCATAGGGTAATATGTCTTTTACTGCTTCAGCAAATAGCTGGTTGTTCAGCTATCTTTATTTTGGAGGAAATTAATTTGCACCTTATTGGATGCTAAGGTCTGTTCTGGAAAGCAGAAGAGAAAAGGAAAACTAAGAGCACTTAAGCAACGTCCACTCCAATTAAATGCACTTCACCAAAAGCACAAATACCCTATGAGAAATCCTAAGTAACTTCACTAATTTGAATCTGTATGTCTACGTATGCTCATTTTGAGCTTTTCCTTAAAAAATGGTACGTGCCATTTCAGTTAAAATCATATATGACAGCTTCTCCATCCCTAAGCAATAACCAACAGGAACATACATATTCCTGTGCATTTTTAATTTTTCTGGCACAAGAAGTACTCTCACATCTGTTAGGACTGATTTGGAATCACTACTCTTGGAAGACAAACTTCTTTTATTTTTCTTGAACATGATTCCCTGAAGAGTTACAGAGGCCTCAGCGACACAAATGGGGTAACGCTGCAAAACCCACCCAACCTGTGCCAAGGGGCAGGGGAAATAGTTTTAATTCTACAGTGCAGTCTCCCAAGCCCAGGGAACCGTAACCACCTGGGGACTTTTACTGATTACAAGTCCAAAGCAGCTTTTTAATTTCTTCCCTGGAAGCCACCGATACATGTTTTACTGTCTCAGTGGAGTTACCTATAGATTTCTACATCTGGCTAAAAAACACTCACTAGGAAAGGAAGGGTGGAATTACAGCTAAGGAAAGATATGAACAATTCCTGATTCTGCCACCTGAGTCTGCATGACCTTGATCAAGTTACTGAACTTCTCTGTAACTCCTGGCCTGGAACGTCTAATGAAAACAGTAAAATTTCTCACATCGCAGGGCATAGATTTTAGGTAACACTAAAATCTAAGCAGGAAGACTTGAAGGACTCGTGTTCCAAAGGCCAAGCAAATCAGCCAAAAGCACTAAAATCTATAAGGATAAGGGTAAATCAGTCTCCAAAATTTAACTACCAGGTTGCACGTCACCCAGTTACACATTTAGGTATCAAAATAAGGAGGAAAAAAATAAGTGGTAATATTCCTACAGCCTCTATTGACAGCAAATTGCTGGTCATAAACTAATTCTTCATATTTGCTTCTACTTCTGTTCTGTACTGTTTGTTAGACATCCAAAATCAGCAACAGAAAGACACATGCTTACAGGCTGAGTTCAAATATGCCTGTCTTTGGAGATACACTGGCACTTATTTGCTCCGTAAGTGTAGCAGTGCCACATTTAAAACACCAAGTCCCCTTCTGTTGGCTTAGGGCTAGATCTGCAAAACCCTGTCCTTTGATTCTTGCCTTTGATCTAGGTCTTAGCAGCTGTGGTCTTCCCTTTACCAGGCCTTCTGCAAAATCATGGCATTGCTGGCTAACTGTAGAAACACAAGAAACCTTTCTAGAGATAAAGACTTTTGAAAAAGATTACAGGTTCCTATGGATTTTGGGGGAAAAGAACACTGAAGCAAAGAATTTTAAAGCCCATACTTTTGGATTTAGGTGCTTTCTCTCTAGACCTCAGTCTGACATAGTAGGATATAAACTTCTAAACCATTCAGGTTTCTAAATGGCAGAAAAATTATCTGGTGAATTGGTTCTTGGCACTACAGAATCAGCACTCATAAGAAGTTACTGATGGATTTTATTCTGGTAACTGATCTGCCTGACTCAAATAAGACGTCTTTTTTTTCCCCTTACTACAAGCATGACTGTACAATGCAGAATATTAGGGATATGAAGATATTTTAGCTGCACATGCAGTATTTGTGTGCAACTCAGTATCTTTCCATGCATATATCCGCACAGAGCAGCAACTGATGCTGCTGCCTAAAGCAGCACTGGAGAAGGCCAAGACTGAAGATTTATGTTCTTTAAATATTTGCTTAATTCTCTTTCACAGAGACTTTTTCCATTATTCACCTTCTTGATTTAAAATATAAGTGATACTACCTCTGCACTTCCAGTTAGTGAATAAGTGGTTTACAGAGCTTAAGCACGGCTGCTCCCTTTGAGCCAACAGAGGATGAACGCTAACACGGGTGTGAGATCACAGCCAATGTCCAGAGCCACTAATTCATGCTGGTAAGAATTCAGAACCCACTTCACTACCACTTAATCTAGTTTTATTCTGGTGTGAAGTTGCTGGTTTGCTTTTAATCCAGGAAGAACATAAAGGTCTATTTCCACTGCATAGCCCTGCATGGAGAACAATACTAACTCATGCATGTTCAATGTGAGATAATCTTTGTATGCTAAACCATGGCACTTGCATTGCACACAATATCTATTTACAATACTCATGGGACAAGTGGCAGACCAATCTCATGGTGCCTGGAGCCAGTGCTGACACGCAGCCTTCCTGCAGATGAAAGCAAATGCTCTCCAGAGCCAGAAGCTTTTGCTTCACTCCTGTGAGCTCGATAAGGTGACACTGAAACTTCCGAAAGGTTGCTGAGGACAGAGGAAGGAACAGTAGGAACCGCCGTGCTGGAAAATTGCACTGCAACAGAATAAATCATAGGACAGCCACAGGAGTTGCATTTTTCTCCTTCCATTTTTGTTTTTTTTTTTGCTAAGAGAACGAGACAGAGGTTGGCCCAGGGACATAGTCCAGATCACCACATCAACTGCAGGCACTGATATTTAAGACTTTTATCAATTACCTTGCATACACTGTGCATCATTCCTCTATCTAAATATGAAGCATCTAACAGCTAAAAACAACTTCCTTGTTTTAAGATATAAGACGTTTGTGTTTTGTTTCTCTTCTAAACTGACTTTATTGATTTGGAGACAATCTTCACAACTGCATTTGGAACTAATGCTCAACATAGAACTATTTATACTGCTCTAAATCCTTGGCTTACAATGCCTGTTTCATTTTTCAGCTACCTTCACTGCAAAAGGAACATTGCACAAATAATTCTTCCCTCAGAAAAGCAAATCAGAGAGCACAAACGCTACCTTTGCAAAAAAACACAGCATTCAAAATACTAGATTATAATTAGGTTTCTATTCCAAGTATCTCAATGCACGGTTAACCTTAGACAACTGTGCATGAACCTTCTAATTAGCATGTTATCTTTGGAGCAATTAGTATCTTGTACCTCATATGTTATCTCCAAATTAAAACTTTCCTTATCTCAGCATTATTAATTAATCATTGTGAATCTGAGATGAAATAGACGTCATTCAAGAGAAAGTCAGTGTTTTTACAATGTCACAGCCACTGACATTTCAGAACCATTATTTAGCTGTCTTCAAATAGTACAAGGCTATTGCCTTTAGCTTACACTGTCTTCAAAGAACATGCACAAAACACTCAATGTAATTATTACATAAATTGTTTTACATCTGCAAACAAATTTTATTGTTGCATTATACAAAACATCCAACTATCGCAGTCAAGAGAAATTTTAATTAAAAATACAAAAAAAGTTCATTTTTTAAAATCCTTAATAATCCCCTCGATACAATCAAGAATCCTCCTCCCTCTCAGGGCCTGTAGTAAAGCTTTACCCAGTAGCAACAATTCAAAGTAAGCAGCAATATGATTGTTTGACCCTGCAGATACTAATACAGATGATGATGTTTTATATCTCACTCTGCCAACCTGATTTACTGTGATGAATGAATAAATTCATAGCCTAATAGCTCATCGCAATATGCTTGATCTGAGACATTAAAAAAGGAAATCATTTCAAAAGATGATTGCCCTTCCAAAATACTTTAAAAACCTCGATATTTAATTTTTTTATAATGTATCAGATTAAATAAAAGTAAATACAAACCAGAATAATGTGGCTACTTTCTATCAACAAATAAAGTTATCTTCTATAACAGTAAATTTCCTATGCTTAAGCTAGAAACTGTCTTATGTCTGTTAATAAGCAAAGGGCTCCTTCATCTATACTGCACCAAAGGAAAATAGTATATTTCAAAGAAAACACAACAGGAATAAGTTGCAAAACATTGTGTTTTCTTTAATTGGCTTAGAAAATGAAAAGCTTGACCTATAAATATTTAACAGACAAGATGAACATTTTCTTAGAGCTGCAGCACATCTGATTCCCAGTTTTTTTCCACAATTACTTGACTCCATACAGACTTAAACGTGAAATTTTAGGACAATTGGGCAGTTCTCCACCATACAGTTCAAAGTAGGCTGCTATTTTAGTCTTTACTTTGCAATTTCACTTTACAATTCCTCTTTTTAGCATATTCAGTTTTATTAACCCCATATAAATTAAAATCCATGTGTATATTGTTACAGCATACCTACTTTAAAAAAAAAAACAACCAAATCATCCTGACACCCACAGAAATAAACATTCTGAGTCAAAACACCTGTGGATTTAGGATACAGAATTTTCTCCTACTTTTTTACGCTTTTATTCTCCTATAATCACAAGTGGAAACAAAAAAAGTCAGTAGTGTCAAAAGATGGTTTGTCGTGAAGTATAATTCCACGGGATGGTAGTCAAACCTGCTGATATACATTATACATACATATGTATCTCATATATAACAACATGTGCCACGCACAGTCATAATGTGCATGAAAGTGCAGAAATGCCTTCAGCAGTGCCTGGGCAGGTCTCCAGTGCCCGACACAAGAGCCATGACTTGAGCTCCAGAGCACTACCAGGAGGTCCCTACTTATTATCATCTCTACTTTCACAGAACAAGTCAGTGAGGGACTGGCACAACAAACGGCTCGCCCGAGGTCACACAGCCGGGTAACGATGGAAATGCGATTGGAACCCAAATGCCCCGACTTTTATTTTAACAAACACACAGTGTTTCTTCTCTCATAATAAAGGATGGACAGAGAACATATGTTATTTTATGCAAATACACTTGCTTGCTTGAAGTAATCAGGTTTCATTAGTTTATTCAGGAAAATCTTGAACTATGTTTGGAACCATAGGAGGAAAGAAGAACAGGGCAAAAGACTAATAAAAGAACCGCCACGAGTTTAAGGAGTGAACTAGATTTGTATCACATGCACACGAATGTGAATCGGTGATTTTTTTTTAAAAAAAGGATACAATTGTTCAAGCATGAAGACTTACAAAAACTTTTACTGAAATTAATATCTTTTAAATTTTTTAAGAAGGAACTAGACAGCTTTCACTAGATGTTCATAATAAAATGCAGGGGAATTCTGACGGTAGTAGTTTTAAATCAAATATAATCTCTATCTAAATGCATTTTCTTTAGAAAAGTCACTGTCTTAACACAATAAGCCCAGAGAAATACATTTCCTGCTGAAATTACTCCATTCCTTTCATGCCACAGGGAGAAATGGAAGTAGAATAGTCCAAATAAAGTTCTATTTGATTAAACCATCTCTAGCAAAACCCAGAGTCAGAAGGTTGCTTTGGTGCTGCATCACACCCATGCACATACAGAATTATTTGGATACTGCTAATTTCAAACATCCCTAAACTGTAAAAATCATCATAATGGCTTATTACAAATTACTCCAGCACAAAACCTGCAGATTTTCAACTACTGCTTTGAAACCAAATCTATTTTAGATTGAATTCATCAGTAGAGAACTCTGATGGAAAACAAGGTAGCAAACTCCGTATGTAACTGAAGGAACCTGGGTGGCATCTGAAGAAACCTCTTTTGTGGCCTTCCCAAGAAAATTTGCTTAGAAGATCCAAAGCACAGAAGACTCTGAACCCTCTGTCTCTGCTGTGTTTCCAAGAGCACTGGACAACCTCCCCATGACTCACAAACTTGAATGCATTCTACCAGATTCTCCTGTCTTAACCTGTAATCTCAGTTAATTTTAATTCCTTAACCAGGAATCTTTCTGCTAAGAGCAGTGAAGGCATGGAGATATGTGTATATATATATATATTGTTGCCCTCTCACCAACCCAGTGATCGTTGGTTTGTCTTTTTTCTATGTTTAGTGAAAAAAAATCACCACTTTTACAGGTACAAAGCTTTGAAATTTCAAAGCTTTGTATCACAAAATAACAGGAGCTTCATCAAAACCAAGACTATGCCAGAAGTTACTGCCTTTCCTGACCCACTTATCAATTTTTCAGTTCTTAGGCTAGTGAAATTATCCCCTACAATAATTAAAATATAAGCTGAAACAGACCAGTGCTGAACTTTGGATGAATGATAGACATGATACATTTTTAACTTTACTTTTTTTTTTTTTGGTCAATCTACAACCATTATTCTGGATTTTTCTTTCCAAGGACATGATGATTCTGATTAAGAAAATAAATTCAGAGAACTTTGTGACAAACAGTTTTCAATTACGTTTAATAAATCTTGGTATAAATGTGAATAGCTGCTTATGCAGATGCAGGGCATTAAATAATGAATTTAATGCTACTGAGCAAATGTCATTAACATTTTTTGAAGATTGGATGAACATTAGCTTTGTTGGTAAATGACATTTTAAATATTTAGGGTTTTATAAGGGTGACTCATTTCTTTATACAGCAACAAATCTTCAGACAGTACTTCTGTCTGGTTGTAGAAAACTACAATTGATATCTTTTCCATATATACTTAACCTCCTACAGATTTATTTGATTCTCAATAATTACTATTCTCTGGTAAGAGGCATATGTTATTACAGCACACTGCACTCCCACAAGCTGTCCACTCAGTGTATTTTAATAAATCTCTGCCAAAGCTGTATAAATTTGATCCTGTTTAAATTTAATAAGGATCAGAATATATCAAAGCACAGATTCCCATGAGAGAAATAGATATTTTGCATAGTTATTGAGTGCCCTATTCATAAATACAATGTGTAAGACCTAGACCATCAACCTTGAATTAAAAAGAAAAAGAGATTAATGTGTGCAAAGCCAGCTACTTCTTAAATAACTAGTGAAATTAGTGTTTAATAAAACATTTTCCCCATACTACTGTTAAAGACAGCAGCACTGCCACAGTTTTATTATTATGATTCTAATAAGTAACTATTGAATATCTGCAGTATAGAAATACTTTCTCTCAAGTACCTCTCACAATTCTTCCATTAAAGATTTACCAACATAAGGACACAGATTCCTAAACATGTCACCACGGGTTCCTCGTTGGGTTGTGACTTCTTTTCCATTCCTTGGGACCGCTGCCTTAAGCAAGAAGCAGATCAGCCACCAAGAGCCACGGATATGGCAGAACCTGAACTAGTTTAGGACTATGAAGAGCATAAACATATATTTGACATCCATTTCCTTCCCTTTTCTGGAAGGATGTCTAGAAGAGGAAGAAATTCTCAATGCTCTATTAATTCTAGGTAAATTTCAGTGATTTTATGTAATACCCCACAAAATTTTATATCCTATTAAGTAGCTCGTGTTTCAGTTTTGCTGTTGCAAAATACCAGGAGAAATAACTATACAGTTAGATGCTGATCTAGAATCTTACGAAGAATTTTGCAGATCACTATCATGAACGCAAATCCTGCATGTATTCCAAAACTAAATACGTTTATATAATTAGTTCTTCAGATTCCAGTGTTTTCTTTGTTGTTGTTTTAAAGAAGTTTGCACATAAATGGAAAAAAAACCAAACACCTCAACCAGATTTCCACCAACACATGTAGAGACCACACCTGCTAGCTGCTAGTCACAGAAAGAATTTGCTAATCTTCCACAGGAAACCTGCCTTCCTTATCACCAGTTTCAATTAGCAATTGCGTATATGACTATAAATGCAACCTGCCATTTTCAAAATAGCTCTTTCACCATCTTTGACGCTTATGTGATCATAGGTATAGGGGAGAAATCAGACTCTATTTATCCCGAATTAAAATTCATATTTTCAAAGTAGGAGCATGAAAGTCAAAAGACAAATCATTTTGCATGGAGCAGAGATCTTTCCCAAGGGGAAAAAAATGTACTAAATCAATTTGCCATTGTTTTATAAGTCAGCTACTGAGAATGAAATTACAGACGGCTGAAATTAATGTGAGTTTTGCCATTGACATCAATGAGCCAAAGATGTCATCCTCAGTGTTTTACTACACACAGAAGCCTGATGTCAGAATTGGTACAGCTTTATGGAGTACAGTACAACATAATTCAATCCATCAAAGTGAAGACAATCATATCATCACTCAATCATTGGTCCCACTCGCATCTGTGGTAACATTCATTCTTGTTTTCTTTTCCCTTTACCATCACAGAGGTGTTGGAGCCGGGAACAACCACGGCCACGTTTGCCAGCAATATTCCTTTATCCACTGCCAATATTATGGTGTTGTGGTGAAAGTACAGGTATAAAAATTAAGTTGAAAATTCAAACTATACCAACAGTAATGCGTGGAAACTACAACACAGGCAACACAGCTTTGCCAGAATATTGCCATCAAAATCATAGCACTTAAAATACAATTACTTTGAATGAAGAACAATATCACGGTATAACTATTCATCCTGGGTAAACACATGTCTAGGCCTTTTATGTACCACCTGTAGCACAGGGTTACAATCTGTCTTCGTTTTCAAGAATTTTGGAAAATACTGCACTTCAATGGTGAAAATCTTGGATCCATCCATTTAAAGATTCAGTGCTTAAGCACAAAGACACTGAGTTAAGAGTACAGTGACTTGATTTTCTTGCTTTTACAGGTTTGTGTCTTTCAACTGGAATGTTATTTCAAGAAAGTGCCTTGTGTTTATTATGGAGATACTCAGTTGTATTTTCCTTCTCTCAGTTCATGAAATTTGCAATATAACAAGAAAAAACACAGATTAAATTCTTATTTTGAAAACCATACTGCCATTTTTATTCAGCCTGTATTTTAATATAGCATCAATATTTAACTACTTCATTAAATGAAGTGTGACTTTTATAGTGAAAATGTCAGTCTCTGCAGTTCATTAAATTCATTTAAAGTATAGCTGCTTGATTTTTTTTTTCCTGAAGGAATAAAGGACTATTAACTGAAGGCATAAACTTAGCATTAACATGTACTTTTTTCTTTAAATCAACATTCAAGATTTGCAGGAGTCTTTACAAATTTAAGGCCTTGTTTGTATCCTTTTGCATTATCTTTGTTTTTATAACAGATGTCACTTTTATAGCATATACAACTGTTTATCACAGTTGGATAGAACCAGCAGGATGTCGCAGAGGACATTAACACGTCACGTGCCATTATGAATCTGTAGAATCCTACAATTAGTATTAAAAATACATTATGTTGAACTGTGGCATCTGGAAAAATAAACTGTATATGAAGTAAAATGTAATAACTCTTTGAATCCAACAGGGTTTATGAGTTCTGTTTTTCTGTTTCATAAAACATTCTTTGATGAGTATCCTTTTCCTTTCAAGGAGGGTTTCTATTAACTAATACAAAAGAACACAGGGAAAGCTCCATTTCCATAAAGGCAGCACCATGTTTTTGCCATATGTAAGAACTCCTCATCCACATTCTCTAGGATATGTGACTTCGGTGACTAATGTCTCTAAAGCTGGAAAAGCTAATTACTTCTGATTAATAAATCGATGTGATTATGAAATACTTTAATAAGAATAAAAAAGCTTCTTTGAACTGTACTAAGACATAAAGGTGGTGATACTTTACTTTCAACCTACTGCTCCTTTCAATATCTGGAGCAGATATCAATGACAGTGAAATCCTGGCTTTTGGAAGATAATCATGAGTCCTTTTCAATTTTAGTGTTTAGGTCCTGTCCTCTCCTGCCCAACAAAGCAATTTGATTAGGCTGCTCTCTTGTAGTAATGATCTGAATCACTACCATGATGATTCTCACACTTTCCTATTCTCAGAATGCACTAAACAGTCAATGCTTAATTTATTCCAATACAGATGGTGATTGAGGGAGGGGTTTGGACATGGGCATGAGACATTTGAAAGGACTTCATTTTCATAACTATAATATCCATCCTTTCAAAAATCAGATGCTTTTCTAGTGTCTTAAATGTAGAATCCAAAACATCCTTCCACACACAAACATTTCGGGTACCACTCCATACCACAAAGATTTAGGCTTGACCTAGGATTTTGAAAATTATCAAGTTATTCAGTCTATGATTTGAAAGTTCACCACATTCCCCATTCCTCTCACACACGGGCACCTCAGCCTCCACAGAACCAGCAACTGGCATCAAACTAGAGAGGAAGAAGAAATGCAGCATGCAGCAATTAGTGTCTACTAAAGTTAAAATCACCCCTCAAAAACCTTCTTCCACGAATGCTGTGCACAATAAATTTTTATTTTCTGGGAAAATGACTTTACATCTCCAAATTTGTGGTACACTACTGTGATCTGTTTTTCTATGTGTCAAAAGTAATAGGGTTTCTAGGAAATTATGATGTGTGAACTACCTTCCTCTGGATTAAATTCTCTAAAAAGTAGCATAGAGAATAAAAACTGAACTCTCCTGTGACTGTAATTCTGAAGAAGGAAAGAAGAAACTTCAAAACTTAATTATAAAAGCAACAGCCCAGTCACATATACAAAAAGTTAACAGGTACCAGTGACACATATTCCAAATTGGAGTTTGAAAGAAAGAGTCTTTACACACTTACCTTCAACATTGTTATAACTGCCAAAACAAACTGATGGGCTCTGTCTAGCAGTCCCTTACAATAAGATTACATGGAACTAAATAAAAATCGTTTCTTTCTGGATGTCATGAGTTCATATGCAACTACAAAGGAAGAGGGACCCAGCTCGCTGCATTAAAATGATATGGTCTAGACAGGTCACAGTTACCAGCTCACTCACACTAGAAAGCAAACTCTTCCCCAGCAGAGTCAAGATGGGTATCCTGAATGTATCTCCCACTGCAGGGACTTAACAGGAAAAGGCTGAAGCAATGCCACTCTTCCAGAAATATGTTTTTCTAAAACAGTGCAAGAAGGATTAAATTAATCTTTGCTACCTATTCACATTGTGCAACCATAGCATCATTCAGGTTGGAAGGGACACCAGGAGATCTCCAATCTAATCTCTGCTCAAAGCACAGGTCACACCAAACTGAGGAACTACTTGCCTGGGGCTTTTCTTCAGTCAGGCCTTACAAGCCTAGAGCATAGAGACAACCCTTTGGGGCAACCTGTACCAACACCCCGTTATCCTCAAAGTCATTTCTTTTTCTTTTTACATCCAATTTGAAACTCTCATTTCAGCTTGTGCCTGTTAACTCTCATCCTCCCACCACAAACCCTTGTGAAGAGCCTGGTTCCATCTCCTCATAGGTACCAGGACTGCTCTCAAGTCCCCTGAAGTCTTCCCTTCTCCAGGCTGGCCAAGTCCTGCTCCCCAAGCCCCTGATCACAGGGCAAGTGTGTCAGGTACTGACCATCTGGCTGGCCCTTTTTATGTTTCAATCCACCAGGACCCGCTGGTCCTTTCCAACTGATGTGCTTCCCTGCCAGATAGACCCCAGCCCATATCTCTCAAACCAGTATGCCATTAAAAGTATTTGATACATTAGGCCAAGGATAAATGCATGGTCATCAAGCTTCAGGGGCCTGTGATGCTAAAAAAGCCTCACGCATCTTTTAGTCCCTTTTTTTAAAGTCCACTTGATGTGAAAAACAGTATTTTTTTTTTACCTTTTTTTTTTTTTAATCCAGGTAAAATACTTCATTGCCCACTTTGATGCACAAGCATAAACAAATAAAATCCCATTGTTACTATTTAGCAGCCAAGTAGGAACAATCACTACTTTGGAAAATTGAGGCTCTGAAGAAAACTTTCACATCAGCTACAGTCACCTGTTTCAAAGTTTAACTTTCAACTTCAAAAAAAGACTAAGCTAGAATCTTCTTGAAAAAATTGCATATTGGTTTTTATCACACTTTAATGTCACAAAATTAGCGTACCTGTCCCAAGACAAATTAAGAAATAGCAGCAATGAAATTTGACAATAAGATTTTTGCACTTAAACTGCCTTATAACCAAGAAGCAAATCTTCACAGTACATTTCAGAGCTCAAAAATTCCCAGAAAATCATGTAGCAAATGCAAATAATCAGATATTTAAAAATTAGGCTATCAGTGTTCATAAATAACAATCCAATTCTTAAAGCCTCAAAAATAGCAGACATTTGCCACTTTTTTCTTTTTTTTTTTTTTTTCTGGACCTTCTGAGATTAATCAACGATTTCTTGAGTCTAAAACTCAAAACCAGTTCAACTGAATGACTGCTGGAATATTTACAACAGTATTGGTAGATGGAACTTCTTACCCACACAAGACTACATACCCTGTCTTCATGGATTAAAGGCAAAATAGTTATCCACTATCATAATTCCCAATTTTTTTATGACCTTTAGAGAAGAGAAACAGTTGCATTGCTGAAGAACACATACAGGTACTAAGACGGGCTACAAACTTTTTCAAGTGTTTTATGAATCTCTCTGAAGGTCCACAGTCCACTGTTTGTCAGCTCCAAAGCTCCACTTTTTGAAAACGAAGCTCTTATTCAGATCAGGAAGACCAGGATATTTTTAGAAACTTGGGAGTTGAGGCAGTTACCAGTTAGCACAGCACGGAGGTGATGGAGCAGATGATTACCTGATATACACTCACAAAACACCCACATCAAGACAAACCATCTAACAAAATTCTCTCTTCTGGAGACTGTTAAGTTCCAGATGTGGATTGTTTCATCACCTCTTTCAAACACTTAAAGGCCTTTCCCTCCCTCTCCACCGCCACCAAGGAGATGCACACCACCCGTGAAGGAAAAACTAAGTAATCTCTTCACATTCACTACGAGATGCTAGATAATTATCCACCACCTATAAATCTCATTTCTAATAGTTTTACAACACAAAATTAGACTTCAGACATAAATTTTCTTTGCTAGCTGTTATGCACAACTCCGAAATCGTTACTGAGTCTGTAAGTAACCATCACATCCGTGGCTGCCTTGTCCAGAGTCTCACAGAGACTCACTCTGTAAGACTCACAGAATACATAACACAACTTCAATATCACATGTTCAAGAATGTAAAGGTGAAGCCTAAAAGAACAATATTAAACAAGATTAAAAGTATAACCAACCCCGTGGCCCCTGTTTCATCCCAGCCACAGTATATGACATTTACTATCAACTCTGAGCCTTAAAAGTGACTACTGCTCCTTTGTCCCCACCACTATGGGAAAGCTGTCTCAGCACCTCAGTTCTCTGGAAGAGAAAGCCTTTCTTCTCATTCCCATTCTAAGCTCATGGCCAGTGTTTGTACAGCCACATTTGGAACAACACTGTTTTCCTTCTCAACCTGCTGTTTCCGGTATTGCCATTGGGGCATAACTTTAAATCTCTTAGGTCTTCTTAAGAAAAATAAATTCTCCAACTCCAAGGTACTTATTAAAAAAAAAAATAAAAAACCCCCACCACAACCAAAAAAAGCAATCCTTTGCTGACAGACCTGCAATTTTATGTGTCAGTTCTTTCACACTTCAGAGATGAAGATTATCTACACCTTCTCAGCTGAACGTAGTATTTCCCTTCATTTTTGTTTGGTATCTAAGTCAGAGAAAACATAATAATCATTCATTTATTTAGTAGAAGTGCAGACAAAACCAGTTGTAGACTACATTTATGATTTCAAGTGAGGCAAATGTGTTGCTTCTGGTAATGATAAGAGGCCTGACAGATTTGGTGCTTTCCAGCAGACAGAGTTAACGCTTACCAACGTTACAGCCTGGCCCCAGGAAAGGCATCATCAGTAGCACCAATTCCTTTTTGTTTTGTCAGCAGGTGGCTTTATCCTTTTAGGAAATGAATGGTTCAGTACCCAAGAAACTAGTATTTCAAAATAAATCCTCTGAGCTGAATTTTTTTCAGCACGTTTACGAAGCTCAATTCAAAAGCAGACGCAACTCTCTTCTACAAAGGGAGTATATGCCTATGTGCAAGAGCAGGATTGCACCCTTTCCTTTGAACCCACAGAAGATTTTCACAAAGTAAGGATGAGAAAGAAAAAGTTGGAGTATGTTTTAAATCAGTTCTTACATGAAGCTCAGTTTGTTTCTTTCATTGACTTTTTTTTTTTAAGATAAACATAAATCAGCTTCACAGAGAAAACTTCAGTAGTTGGGATCAATAAGCAACTGGCCTTGCTCTAGCATACATAGTGAGATCCATCATCTAAAACTCTGTTATTTCTCATTCAAAGATCCCTGACAACTATAGTTTCAGAAAAAAAAAAGGCTGTAGGTAGGAGCTCCTTTGCTTGGGTGCCATAAGCCAACAGGACAAGGAAGCTAAGACAAACCTGCCTTTTTCTTTTGATCAAATGAGAATCAAAGATCAGTTCTTCAAAATGTAGAGGAAATTTTAAATGTGAATAACAGGTATTTTCACCCTCTTCTCCCCCTGCTGATTCACCCACCCCTCAGCCAAAAAAACCCACAAACCACAAAAAAAGACAAACACCGCCCAGAACTACAAGAAGTTTAGGAACTCAGACAGAGTGAAAACACTTGATCTTCAAATTGTAAATGTTTAATAGTGTTCCCCAGCCACCATTCCCTCTTTCTCTTCAAGGTGTTTCACAGCCCTTTCTCTATTCTTCTTTTAAATCAACAAATGGCCATTTCTTTTGGCAGTAGAGAATGCAATGACTGCTTCCTACCACAGAAGCGTGGATGATGAAGTAAAACTCTAAGACTCGAGAAAGTAAGAAGAAATGGAAAAAACCTGTTAAAAAAAAAAAGTAAACAAGCAAAAAGGAAGTAGGAGATTAAAGATTTTTCACTGTCAACATTCTGTGCCAGATTTGCAGTGCATTGCTTGTACTCACTGTAGCTGCAAAGTTTCAATCTGAGTTCATGAATATGATTTTCCTCCAAGGAAATTGTTCCTTTTTTTTATTTTCACCCTTATCTTAAAAGAAAAAATGTTACATCTAGGGGGCAGAAAGCAAGATGTATCCTTGATATCAGGTCTCACCCATGCAGAGAATAAACAAAAATCAGAAAATCTAAAAGTTTTATTTAGTCCAAAATAATATGGATAGATATTTATAGTCTTATGATTTCTAGACTTTATCCTTTCATATGCATTTCAAATACTCTGTTGATGTCATGGTATTTTAATGGAGTCCTTTTCGAGTCACAGAAACACTGAGAATGAGGCATAACAACATAATGTTCACCTACAGTTAGTCATATTATGAATCAAGCTCTTTATCATCACTGTCTCTCACTTATGCCTTGTGATGGAATAACCTTAAAAACTTCTATATAGAAATAATTCTGCATAAACACAAAAATAACATGGAATATGATGCAGAGTGTGCTATAGTGGAACTCAGTTAATCAGCAATCCAAAAGTGACAAGCAAAGGTAATGGAAGCTTGTTAGAACTGGTGCAGAACAATACACATTGTCTGTGCTTTAAAAACGTGTGACTGTCCAAGAGTCACGTTTTCGATTTCACATTTATTAGTTACACATATTACAAGTGATAGATGCCAATTTTCTTTACAAAACCCAACACAAAGCTGAAAAAAAACTCCTTTAATATGCTATCAACTGAAGAATCAGGATTCTTTTCTGGTATGTAAACTCTCCACCAGACTATTAACAAAAGGGCAAGTTCTGAGACCTTCCTTGAAAAATTGCTATTTGCTAGAGACAAGAATACAGGGAGATAGGCAGCACACTCGTATGACACGTTATCGCCAGCAATATATTTGTGCTAATAGAAGTCAAAGCCAATCTTCACCATCCCTACTCAAACACATTCTAGTACAGAAGACAGAGAAAGGCTGCTCTCCTATCACAAGTTGTTTGCCAAATAAATTTAGAAAAAAACCAGTTTGCTACTTAAGCCTATAGTTGCAGATTGAGGCAAAATAAACACGGAAGCTCACACTACCATTCTCTAGCTGGTTTTTTGAGAAGAGTCACAGGTAGAAGAGCAAGATTGATCTCCTAAGCTGTACACTGGACATACCACACATCTGTGCATGCACAACACTGAAGTGCTGTTTGCTTGCCTACTTGAGTAGGTGTTTAATGAACAGAACTATGTTTTCCCTTTCATGTGATCTTTGATTAATTGCTCTGAGTCATATTTAGCCCCTGATCACACTGCCTGTCTTTCACCTTATTCAGTTAGAACTGCGCGTACAATGAAATTCTGTTTCAGTTGTGGGTGGCTCCAAGAATGTCAGGTTTTTGGTATGTGCTATCAGCCAGCGAGGCCAAGCCAGAGCAGGCAGCAGAGGCGAGGGGAGATGAGGAAGCCACCCAAGGAACGTGCTGACGCAGAGCACAGCCCGAGGGTCCTCTCACAGCAAAGGCACCCACAAAGCTGATTCCACAAAGGACAAATCTCAGAAGCAAGTCATCATCTCCCTAAGGCATGACAGCTGGGAGGGCGTGGGGCACCGAACCACTGCACTGAAGCCACTGATGTACAGCGATCACTGATTCAAACAAGCACTTGAAAAAGACCAAGGTAAGACAACAGAACTGAGAATGCACAGATGGATGGCTTGTCAAATCCTTGAAAAACAGTTGCAAGAAGACATACAATAGCCAGTGCACCCTACAAGCACCACCAAGACCCCAACACAGCCCTATTATGTTAAAAAAGGCTTAGATGAAGGTATGAGAACGAAACAAAGGAGGCTTTCCTTACCAGCACTTCTGCTATATCATAAACAACAGGTAGATCTCTATCATGGAAGCAGTGATGCAAGCCACCGTTTAGGAAGCCAGGCTGCCTTGTGTGACATAACATCTGATTTACCACTTCACATGCACTCCTTGGGTCTCAGCTGCACCACCACAGGAGCATAAAGATAGCCTTAAGTAGGTTTTAAAAATGTCAGAAGGACAGGACAGCAGAAGCATCTGTTAAATCCTTTCATTTAATAATATCTTGAACTTGCTAATTATTTGACAGAGCAAAATAAATTGATACAAATTACTTCATTTTATCATTTGAAATACAGTTACTGGACACCCTCAGAAAACACAAACAGAAAGTCACATAGGCATAAACCTATTATTTACTCTAGTGATTGTTTTGTAGTGCAAATCTATTCTAAGCTCTTGTGTTTGCAGCTGACAATGTGTTTACACCCCTGGTACGTCCAGTGTACAGCCTTGAAGTCAGTCTTATTTTTTACTTACAGTTCTGCTGCAAAAAAAGAGCAGAGAATGCATTGCAAAATTCTGTTTATTTTAGCACATGTATAGAGTAGACTTTTTTTAAATTTAAAGTTAATGTGTTTCAAGCTGGAAAAAGCAAAACAACAGGAGAACCATGTTGGGCTGTGGTAGGAAATCACAACTACCAAGTTTTTTCCTACAACAGATAAATAGCACAATATCCCCATATTTACATGACTGCCTATTATCATCATCATGTCATCCACACGCTTACCAAGAACCCACAAAAGTAACAGCACTAACCTACTAAAGCAAACAAAATGATTATTTTTCCAAGTCTAATAAAATTCTTCTTTATTTAAAGAAAGCAAACAGAGGACTGCTAATCCCCTATCAGGTAAGCAGTTTACTGATAAAAGTACAGTTTAACAAAAGCACTTTCATTAATAATGAAGTAATACTGAACTACAGTATCCTAAACCATTCAAAAGTCAACTATTTGTATAAGCCATACAACTATAAAGAGAGTAGCATAAAAAGAACAGCAGATAAATATAATCTGATCTGAAAATAAGCTACTTCAGCACTCAGCAATTGATTCCTGTGTGGTTTTAACACCATTTTTCATATCAAAATTAGACAGTTAATCAATATTGAGGTGCTTGAATATGTCCTGAACCTACAAACCTTTATATAATTCAGTGACTTTGAATACAGAAGTTGTCCCATTGGGAATAGGAAGGATGATTCATATAGCTCAGGTTGTTTCCATGCATGGATTCCTTGCAAAGAAAACAAAACAAAAAATCAAAACAAACAAACAAAAAAACAACGAACCAACCACAACAAAACCACACCACAAAACAAACCAAAAAAACCCTACTTCATTACTTTGGATGCATAAAGTTTAGATTTCAGGTCCCTATCTAATTTCTCTCATATTAACTGCTTACAGAATTACAGGATATACTATATCCACTTTAAGCGCCAAACACAGCAGAGTTTCTCTTGAAAAAATTTCATAAGGAAACCAAAAGGAGAGGTGAAGACACCTTGCCTGAAGTGACCAAAACCATATGCATACAGACTTCATTTTCCACAAAACCTACCATACTAGTCATTTTATGTCTTTGCAACCTTTTGTTAGGTTGCCCAGTTGATCAGAACTCTTCAGAATAGTCAATGCAGAGACAGAAAATCCAAACGTAAATGTGTCTGTGCAAGAAATATTCTGAGTTAACATAATGACTTTACAGAACCATCAATTACACGCTTGGTAAAGCAGATGAGGAAAGCGAGAAGATACCATGCTGTTGCCTCTGTAGCTCTCACCTCAGCCTGGTCCCTTATTTCAGAGGTTGTCAGCCCAAATCCTGGCATTTCATCCCAATACATACTTTGTTTCTAATGACACTGTATCACAATCCACTGTCTTTCATATTAGTTTTAGCCCTCACAAGTCTTCGGCCAGGAAATGATAATATATGGCTGCAGTGACCCAGACAGTAAGAAGGGCTATGACAGCAAAAATAAAACATGGCATTGATAACAATTTCTGCCATGAAATGCCAAGGGCAGGCCTGATCTAATGCCCATGTAAGTAAGCAAAAGATGCCAACACTGAATGAGTCTCCTATGAGCATAAACAAGGCTGAAATACAAGGGCCAAAGAAAAAAAATAAAAAAGAAAAAAAAAAAGGTAGATTTCTATCCATGATTTTTTTTCTAAATCAATCTTAAAGGGATATTAAGGGATAGTTTCAACTTGCAATTTTTGAGAATGGACCGCTTTTCTTTTCCCTCTTGCTTTTCAACAAAACATGGGCTGCTGGGCAAACTGGCCTTGCAGGAGTAAACAAAGAACACTGACACCAAGAGCTGACACATGAACTACACAAACTGAAAACAGAGATGAACTGTTTAAAACTTTTTTCATTTTCAATTATAAATTAATATTGCCTAATTTTAGTAGCACACCTTTTTCCAGCAGAGTTCAGTCTGTAGCACTGGTAAATCATACTTACAGCACACTGGTCATAAGATTCAGTTATTTTTAATGTGATGAAAATAGTATTTTCAGCTAATCTGCCCATTACTATGAAGTGTCTGAAGAAGTTCATGAAAACATCTGTTCAACTATGCAAGGTACCTGAGCAGAAACAGCTGTGTAATAGTCTCCCTTTTCGGTTTTGCTGCCTGTAGTGCCTGTGTTTTTCAATATATTGTTCCAGGTATAAACAGAGAGAGCACATTCAAAACAAAATTTGGACTGTTTTGTCGTGTGCTAACATGCAGTGGAAGAGATATGAAATAGAAATCTTGTTACAAAAATAAATAATGAATAACGTGGCAGCAAGCATGCTCTCATCAAAGTCTTCATCTGAACAGAGCACAGAGGCAAAGACCAGAAGGCTCTCGTGTGACATTGTTATCTAAAGTCCTGATTAGATTTTCACCTCAGAGTTCTCAATTTTGGTAGCAATCATCGCAAAGATACTATGGTGACTGGCACTCTATAAATACATCACAGACAGGTACCAGTACAGAGGATGACGATCAGATAAGAGTTTGAAGCATTTGAAAATTCAACCCTGCCATTAGGTCTGTATAACAGTACTCAATTTTACGGCGGTGGAAATGTGATTACAGATAAAAAGGCAGGATTAGTGCTGTACAAATTCTTCTCCTCTTAAATTAGATTATCATCATTCAACAGCATTACCTAGGTTTTTAGGGAGTGTCAGAATTCAACAAATACATAGGCACGTATTAACTGTAAATTTAATAAAAGCTGCAGCGCAAACCACAGGTCACAGATTGACTGGCCTTGCTTTGTCAGACACTGCACAAAACTGCAACAAATGAGTCACACAACTGACAGCCGACGCAAGCAACCCTCATCTCGAGTATCTGCCAAAGAATAGAAGCTGTTATTTCCTGTGTTTCTGTTTTCAATTTTATTTAAAATCATGATAATTCATTATGAGGTTCGGCTGGACTCGATACCTCTGCATAAAACACAACATTTGATGCAGGTGATAGTATAGGAATGAGGCTCTTGCCAACCCAGTGGATTTAGTCAATATTTCCTCAATCCAGAGCCAGACAGTGAGTGGGTGTCCATGTCCGTGGCACGCACACATCAGAGTTGTAAATCGCTAAAAAATATCATTATTTTAAAACATACACACACTAGTCATTTCCACACACACCTCAAGTACTCCAAATATCTCTAAGCATCAAATTCAAACTCTTCATATATTACTGTACATTATTACGATCATCTTGCTAAAACCCATTGTAAAGAAAATATCTAAAAAATATTTTTAAAAATCCACTTCTACTAAGTATATTCCATATACAAGCAACTCCCTATGTCTCGATAACAAGTGGTACATTCTGTATAGGAGCTGGACAAAATTGTACACTGCACAATCCAATTAGCAGGTGCTCATTCTGAGTAGGACAGGTTCTTGCTTAGTTGCTGCCTTTGGCATACAGGGGTTTCCTTTCACAGCCTGCTCTTCAGCTACATCATAAAACCTGTGGGGTGACTGATCTTGAAAAACAGCCTAATGAAAGGTGGGGTGATGATACAAACTATAATTTACATTCTGGTGGACATACTCACATGATCATTGCACTTCCTCTTCCAAGGACCAGGAATCATATATCCAACACTTTTAGTTCTGGATTGGACAGTCAAATATTTTGGGAACTATTTTGCTCCCTAGCAGTAGTTGCCTGCATAGTCCTGATGTTTTGAGTTATCTGAGGCAGGGGGCAGCTGCTCTGGGAAAGAAGCAGTTCAGCACACTTGCCACATGTGCCAGAAGATCAGTGGAAAATACTGAAGATAAAATGCCATTTACTGAGTTGATACTGCAACAGAAATTTCCAAATCTCTTACCTAAACTGTCTCCAGCAAGACCTGTACTTGTGTCTCTGCTATGCATCTCTACTTTAGGGGAGCTCCTCGGTGCTTTCTGCACTCTCCCATCACCTGGGGCCACCTTTGTCAGGGTCAGGCTGCAGGTACATGTATGACCACAGCACACAAACAGCCTCCAGTCACCAGAGACCACCCCATCTGCACCAGAGCAGAGCCCAGATGTAAATGAGCATATTTGCAGGGCAGATGATGAGTGAGCATGGAGCTTTCTCTCTTAACAGCATACATGCACCCATTGTCTCTCACCATCTGCTATAGGAGAGGAAAACCTATGCATATATAGCCACGCTAAATTTACAAGAGTGATTTTCAGTCTTTTGCTTAACTGTAATACATTTTTTCCTAACAATACACACTAACAGGAATGACTTAGAGCCCCAGTTTAGCATACTACTAAACTACTGCTGTCTTTGCTTTACCTCTGGAAGAACAAGATAAACTTCCCAAGCTTCCTTTACAAAATGAAAAATATTTCAGCCAAAAACATCAAGCTCTGACATTCTCATATGTATGCAAGTGCCTAAATTAAGGTATGTATGCTTGAAATTTGTATCCTTCAAGGACAATCTGTGCAGGAGAGATAAACATTATAAAATGTAGACAGCTAAATAATGAAGTAAGGATTCTGGAATTTAATATAATGATAACTCAAGCACCGAGCTTGTGTTTAGGTTTTGGAGTTTTCTTTTCCCTTTTTTTGAGTTGCATTGTAAGAATTACAGTTCCCTTAACAAAAAAAAGAAATATATGTGCTAGGATGAATAGTAGTTCCCTAAATATTTTTAGTACAAGACATGTAATTGACTCAATAAGTGAAAACGTTTGTTTAGAAAAAGCTACTCAACTGTAGTGAATGTCCAAAATCACTCTCCATCTGCAGAACCATAAAAGGGCTCAAAACAGAAGCAGAATGTTTTACAACAGCTGGTCTCTTTCAACTTTCTGTAATTTTTATAGCTGCTTTTTGGTGAATTTTTTTTAGCATACCGCAGCAGGATTCTTCTAGAAGCAGGCAGACCATGATTTCACTTGTGCAACTCCATGAAGCAGAGGTGGATCACTGTTATCCTGAACCACCACCGGCCAGACACATGCAGGGTCAAGTTGTGTAGTCTCACACCAGGACTAAAAACTTATCAAATATGGCCCTGATCCAGCAAAGCACTTAAGCACATGCTTTACTTTAAACATGTAAGTAATCCTATTAGAGTAAATGAGATTCAGCACAAACCACTGGACTGAATCTCAGAATACCTTGGTTGTGGCCCTGATTATGTCAGTGACCATGTAACCTTGGACAAATCACTGTACTTCTGTGTCTTTATTTCCTCTTGTGCCCTCTACATGTGTACACCATGTTGCAAACGTTCTCAACAAAAATAATGCCAATGAGTCTCCTAGAAACTGCTGTACTACAAACGATGGCAGGAATACTTCTGTGTGGCACTCCGCTTTCAATTGCCTGTCATATACTCAAAAGTAATGCTCCTCCCAAAAAAACCACAAAAGGAGATCCCTTACCCTTAGGTCTACTCATACAGTATTGACAACTGATTTCAAAAGCACAACATTGCTCTTAAGCAGAAGTGGAGATGGAATCCAGCTGAAGGTTACCTGCAGGTCAGGGCCAGGACAGCTCCTGGGCCTGTTCCAAGCAACAGCAACAGCAACACAATTTCCTTCCACCACTGACCCTTTCTCACTGGGCATCCTGAGACCCCAAGTCCTGCGTGAGGACTCACAGGTCAGTCTGCCACGTTCCTGCTGTACCTACTGAAGGAAAAAAAATCCCATACAGTCCTGGGAAATTCTGTTTAAAGCATGCAGGTGGAAGGCAGCATTGTCTCACAATGCATTTGCGCTAAAAGGCTTTATGTTTGATATTTTCAGACACTGTGATACAAGATACAACCCTCCACACGTAGGCCATATGCCATCAACTCTATGTCTTAATGATCCTGAGAATATTTTCACATCAATAATTCTGCTTTTGCACCTATACACAAGCACACAGTATTTACTCTTGCCATCACACTGCTTCCCGGCAGTTGTCACTGGCAATGTCACTGTCACAAGGAGAATATGGATTCAGCTCCTAACAATGAAGCAAGCACGGATGAGTGGGCAGGATACTCAAATGAGTTTCAGAAAGACTTGAGGTGAAATACTGTCCCTAGTGAAATCAATAACAGTTCTCCCATTTACTTCAGCAGAGTAAATATTTCAGCTCTTTTTTTTTCTGTGCCTTCTGGTCATCTCAGTGCCTAACAGAGCGATCATTTATTTTCCTTAGAAACACAGGAAAAAGGACAGAATACAAGGAAAGCAAGACAGGGAGGCAAGATTTCAAAATAAGTGTACTTTTTTTATCACAGTAATTAAAAAACACCAAAACTTACAATGATTCCTTTAGTTACAGATTATAAACAAGGCAGAAAATGAGATTAGATTAACGGAGTTAAGACCGTCCTTTCTAGGAACTCATTCACAAACTCCTTCTCTGTCCTTGAAACACCTGTGTACCATGTTGCTGTTTTCCCAGCTGAGCCAACGAAGAGCTCACAGCAACAGCAACAGCAACACAATTTCGCAAATGTCAGTCTGCTCCGGATCAGGCCTTGTGCATACAAAGATATCTATTATAAGACACAAGAATCATGAGCTGCACTCTGTTAATTAAAATATTTTCTGCTGCAGACTGGAAGCCTGGCCTGCAAGATACTTGCCAAAATTATGTTCAGGAGTATAGCAACTGAAATGCGTGTCTGTGCAGGTCAAAAGTTAGTTACTTTTGACTTTTCCTGAATGCATGCTCTGTCCTCATCATACGACGAAGGGGAATACAGTCAAAAGATTATATATAACTGTGCAATTGCACAGTCAGAGGCCACAATAAACTACTGGTTTTCAGAAGATATTAAAAATTTAGGACTTAAAAAATACATAAAAAAGAAGGCATACAGTAACCTGTACCTGAAAAAAAGGCAAAACAAGAAAGTCTCTGAACAAGTGAAATTTACAGTGAACACGCTGCTTGCCGGTAAGTGCTGCAAGTTTCCAAAATTAGCCGGCGTATCAGACAACAGCGGGCAGTTACAATGCATTTGAGACCTCTCGGAGTCCTCAGCAGCGTGCAGAGTTGGGGCTGACATTTCATCTTTAATTCACGCTCACGGGTCTTCCTCGATCCCGGACTAACAAAGCCGCGCTCCCGGAGCCCCGCGCAGGGCGCATGCGCGAGGCCGGGCCGTGCATCGCCACTCACGGCAGGGACGGACAAGGGGCGGCCACCCAACCTCTGCCAAAACTTCAGCATCCACCGACCAGGATGGACACGAGCGACAGGAGAGTCCACCCACGACATCTATTCACAAGCAACCTCTCTAGGAGAAAGTTTTCTCCATCTACTATTCGAACCCACATTACTTCTCTCTCTGAAAGTGATCTTTGTATTTCGGCAAACTTTATTCGCTTGGAAAGGATTCTTTAAAAAAACACAGGGTTTAACATAAGCTTAGACTTCGCGCAGCACCCTTCTCTTCCCCAGCATCACATGCAGTGCCTCACAAAAGGCCCCAGAGGTTGGACAAACATAGCACCAGGAAAAACACAGTGTGAAAGGGATCTTTATGTGCATGTGTGAGGGCCCAGTGCTAATAGCTCAATGTGCTATTGACAGATCACAGTGCAAACAGCTAAGTCTTTTTCAAAATAGCATGAGTCACAGTGTCATTCTCAACTTTGCCTTTCGCAGATTTGAGTAATTTGTGAAACAAATCATCCTCGTATTATTAAAACATATTTCTGTAAACGAAGGTAGACACTGGGAAATGACTACTGCTTCTGACTATAACGTTTACTCCAAACGCTGCACATGCCGCAGAGAAGGTGTGAACAGACAGAAGGGGTACTGCAACTTCTCTGACAACCCTCGCCAAACCAGAGCGTTAGTTACCTTCCCGTGCCAGCAGCTGATGTACTTTTAGATAATACTCCCGTTTGTATAATTCTCTAGTTAGAAACTGGCCATAACGGAGCCCGGAATGATCCGAGGGAACGGAGCAAAGGAAGGGTCTTTTCCCTGCCCGCAGGGCCGCCCGAGCCCCACCGGGCTGTGCCCGACGCGCCGGGTAAAGTTCGGCAAGTCCCAACCCCACCGCGAACGCTGCGCGCTCCGGACGCGCCTTTGTTCCCGGGCCATGGGGAGCAGGATCGGCTCCGCGAGCTCCTCCAGGCTCTGCCTGCGCTCCGCACCCATCAGAACCGCCCGAGCACCGGCCCGAGGGCGGGTCCCGGAGGGCGAGCCCCGCTGGGGCCGCGGCAGGAGGAGGCGCCCGTCCCCGAGCTCCGGCCCCGCCGACCACAACTTTCCGTGTGCGGGTGTGCCCCGGCCCTGCGGAGAGCGGCACCGAACCCGGGCTCCGGGCATCCCCCAGCCCCGAGCCTCCCCGCCCCGACGGAGCACGAACTCCGGCTCCCGGGGAATCGGCCCGGGCAGCAGCACGAGGAATTAACACCCGCGGAATAATCACCTTGTTGTAGTTGTAGTAACCCAAACACTGGGCAAAGTCCAGGTTGGAGTGGTCTCCGGGGAGCGCGCTGCCCGCCGCAGCCGGGTAAAATCTTACATCCATGATGGAGATTTGGTCCAAGAAGTGCACTTGGAGAGACCGCCGGGAGGTTTAATAGATCCACCTTCAAGCGCCTTCCCCGGGGTAGGGGCACGGGCAAACCGCCGAGGGAGCGGAGCTGCGGGGCGCCGAGCCCGCCCGAGAGCGGGGACGAGCGAGGGCCGGGGGGCGGCGGGGACAGCGGGGGAAAGAGGCGGCGGAAAAGTGCAGGTAAACAAGGAGGAGAAGAGAGGAGGATGAGAGGAGAGGTGGGCGACGGACCCCAGGTGGGTGCCCGTCCACCTCGGAGGGAGGAGGGGAGGGGAGGGAAGAAGGGAGGGCAGGGGAGCGGGAAGGAGGGAGGGCTGTTGTTTTTTAAAAGCTCAGTGCCAAGCCACGGGCTTTGCCTCCGCATTCAGGAGCAGCTGCCGTACACAAAGGAGCCACGCGCCCGGCGCGGACGGACGGACGGACCGGCCGCCGCTGCCCG
>VXAY01000038.1:907058-1010977 GCA_013399855.1 Oxyruncus cristatus
ATGCACTTTATCGATTGACACCGTTTGCCTTGCTGCGTCAGGTTGGTGGCAGAAGAAAGGAGATTTTGCTAGCGTACTGTCAAGAGCAGGACTTTAAACCACAGTAGCCTGCCTCGCAGAAACCGCCTCGGACTCGCAAAGTCTCTGGGTGGGGAATCAAAGCAATCCGCTAATAACTCAAATTTGTTTAGTCAGTCATAGGCACTGCCCTACCCTTTCTGCTCCTTTGCATGGATCTTTCCTGGCCCGAAATCCTGCTCCAGAACTTTTGGAGGAAACACTAAAGCAGTACAAAGGCCACTTAACCTCATTACTTGTGCCCTGCAGACAAGGTGCAAGAAAGAAGGATGAAAACACGCCCTTCACTCAAGGCTTCTGTGATGGGGAGAGCATCCATCACCTTTTGGGTCTACAACAGGTTCATGATCAGTTATAATACAACTAAAAGTGCACCCCAGACTGAATTTACTCCATTTGGTTGCAACATAGCAATGACAACACAAGTACACAAGGTTTAACTGTACAACAGCAACAAGACCTTCTCAGAAGGTCTCTGCATCTTTGCGTGGCTGCCAAGGACATCCTGGCCCGATGCTCAGTCCCACTTCTGACTGACACCTGTCTCAAGAGCTTAGTGCCCCACAGTTCCTCTCCAGGCATGATTCTACACAGTCTAGACACCTTGGAAGCAAACCGTAGAACAGTCAATAGCTACAACACATAAAAAGGGAACATCTTCTAAACTCCATTCCTAGAAATCTTATGTTCAATATTTTTGGTGGCACAAGTAGTTCCTGGTAGCACAGGACATACAAGGTCCCCTTTATTCCAGATACCGATTCTGACTTATCACACTTTGAAGTGAAGGTCTCTATTATGTACTAAGAGCAGAATTAAACACACATTTTTACTTACATGGAATATTCAGAATTTAACTGTCTAGAAAACTGGGCAGAAAATGGGCAAATACCTCAACAGCAAAGATAATAGGCATATTCTGTCAAATAGCTAGTCCAATTTTATATTCATTGTGTCAACCATTTTTAACCAAAGGGGGAAAAAGTCTGCAAGATGTACTCTGCTGCCAGAAGGAAAACGGTTAAGGAACGTACAGCGCAGAGTATTCGCACAAGCACACCCCATACCTGTGGCAAAAATTATTTCTGCTCCTGAGAGAAGCAAATTGTTCAGAAAAAGACACTGAAGCTGTTTCAGAATGCAACATTGTGTTAGAGCATTTCTTCAACACAGCGACGGAAAAGTGGTAGTGTACAGGCACAGCAAACACATTTCAACCGAGGTTAATAAAGTAATACCTGCTTTGTTTTATTCCTTGGGTGACAAACATTTCCATAAACCCAAGCGTACATGTTGGAATAAGTGGATCCTCAGGTAGAGAAACAGATCATTGGCATCAAGTTCTGGGGTGCTCTGCTATATGAATACAGCTATTTCCAGACTGGCTAGCTCTGGGTCTCTACACTTTTAACAAAACCCAAAAGCACATTCCCACTGAATTCAGAGGGAAACTACTTCAGTCAGGAACAAACAGCGAATGATTGCAAGTTTAGGATTTGGGTCCGTTGCCATACTGAGCAGCCACTGAAAGGCTACAGACCTATGTGATATATGGGCAGCACATGGCCTACCTTGGCTGCTGCACAGCTCCTGGGGTGCAGGGCAGCCCCTGCTGACCAGCCCAACTCATCTTTTCTGTCCCACTGCTGGAGCAGTGGCCTCTGCTCCGGGGCCAGAAACAGGAGCCTGTGGAGCAGAGGCGGCCGGCGGGAGGCACACCAGGTGCTCCATGGGCAGGCAGCTGGGTTAGGAGGGTTGAGTTCAGGAGGGAGGTAAATAGCAATGATTTTAAGTATTCTCATGGGATTTACAGTTTCCAACACAGTTGCTTCTGAAAATAAGAGTAATACCTCAAAATACTCCATTTTGACATCACTGGCTCAGAAAGTTAATGTAAAATTGAAATGGAAAAAGTGAGAGTTGAAAAAAGTAATTATGCACAAGTTCAGCAAAACTCTTATCCCCAAAGTAGTAGTTAATGAAAAGTCTTGAAATACTGTTTATACAATTTTGAAACCAAAACACAGAAATTTTATATTTCCAACAACAACAAAAATCCAGTCCCTGATTATAATCTTGCTTTGTTACCTCTGCCTAGTACCCAAAGTAAGTCTTTTGCAGAACTAGTAAGACCACAGTGAAATTAGTAAGTGATCTAAAATGATCTAAAGACAAACTGAAGAGAAACTGGGATATATAGGCTAATTTGTTTTCTTTTTAAATAAAATGTGATTTTATATGATCTGGTACCAGAGAATTTTACAAACTAAAGAATTAGGCAAGTGTGTGTTTTCCTTTCTCAACAGCTCTCTAATATAATTTATTAAATAAGTAAACTTGAGTAACCTCTGCTAGACTTTTAATCCATATACATGATGTCATACCTGTTTGCTAGTTACAATATATTTATCTCAGGAGTACATTAGAGATGGAATATGAGCCAAAGTATTTATAACTTTCTGTACATGATGCTTGAAAGGGGTCCAAGAAATTCTTCTCTCAAGCTATTCTCTCTAAGTTCCCTCAGTAAAACTCTGGCTTTGGAATTCTACTGTTTTTTTTTTTTCTTTCAGAGTACTTACAAATATGAAGTATTTGCAATTTTGAGTAAATATTGCCTTCTTTTCTGCTGGTTTAATGAAAGCAAGTGGAAATCTACAGTAAGTGGAGTATTCCAGTAATTTCCCTGGTCCTGGGTAGCCTCGATTTCGAAGAAACTTTTTGAAAAACCTTGTTCCATAAAGGTTTGAATGCATGCCTACTGATGCCAGCAATTATGATTCAGTCAGCAACACACAAACGGTGACTGTGTTCCATCTTCAGCTATACTTTCTTCTGACTCATCATCACAATTCAATTTTAAAAGCCATTAAGAACACTCAAACTGCTTCTCTGATGTAAGAACAGAAATTGTATTGAGTGAATCAGTTATATACAAACTTGAAAGTGTGCCTGCACAAATTCTCACTGTTGCCCAGAAACCTTTCAACTTGCACAGGTAAATAGAAATGTTCCAGTCCTGGCTGATTCCCACACAAGCCTGGAGAGTCCTTTTTTTTGTACCAGGACAAACTGGTACCCTTTACAGGCTCTGCAAACTACTTGGCAAACCTTGCGTCAGTCTGCCAAGCTGTAACATGGAAATAGTTATCAGAGGCCCAGTAACATTTTTTTTGTTGTCACTATACAGAAGTCAAAGGCAGTGGAAGATTTACTCCAACAAATCACAGGGTCAGGAAGGAACCTCAGAGATAAAAGCAAGCACACCAGGTCCCTAAAATTTAAATGCTGAGATAGCCAGCCAAGTCTGCCACCAGCCCTGCACCTCAGCAACCCCCTGTCTCTGGCCACACAGTTCCCTCCCACTGGCAAAGACAGCAAGCATGGAAGGGGGCAGGAAAATGAAGCAGAAAGGGTGGAACAAGCCAAGGCTGGACTGAAACCCTTTGTTCCAGTTTTAAAGTGCAAAGTCAGCATTAAGAAGACCTCAAATCCATTTCCACAGTGCAGGGTCCATGTGTCTTGCCCTAGCCCATTCAGTGGGTTTAGGGGAAGGCAGTTGGATTTGCCCTGGGCAGTGAGTGGGAGAAACAACCAAATTCTCAGGAGGTTCAATAACAACTTTTACTTGCAATCTTCAGAACATTCAAGTAGAATAAGGTACTTGGCAAATTTGAAAACATTCAGGTGAAGTAAGTAAGGCACTTTGGAGACCTTAACTCGGCAAACTTTAACTTATCCAGACACAACAAGGCACGTGGTAGAATTCTTTGGTCTGCCTTACATAACATTTTGCGAAGAAGAAGGTAGGAGAAGAAAGAGAAAGAAAAGGGAAGAGAGAGAAGTAGAAAGTCATCACCTTAGGGTCCGGCGTGCTCTCAGCAGCTTCCCAATCCCAGGCAGGGAGCTCACCCTCAGCATCCCACTCACTGTCCTTGGATCTGCTCTGGTCCTCTGGGGTCCTCTCCCGATGTGCCTGTGCTTCCTTGTTTCCTGCAGGGCCCACCCTTTCCTCCAGTCTCCTACACCATGTCTGTTGGCTTCTGTAAGAACTGGGAGGAACAAGAGGAGATGTAGGAATACAACAGCCCTGATGTGACCTGTTAAGGAAGAGTATCTTAGCCCCTTCCCCCCAGAGCACATGTGCAGGATGGAAGGGCACAAAACAAAAGGGGTGGAATACAGAAAGAGAAAATAAAGACAGCACCAACCAGGCCTGGTTTAGAAAAGAATCTAAAGGCTCCTGGAATCAATAGAGAGTCCCTTTAATTGATTGCAATGGGCTTTGAATTAGACCTATATTCTACTTATCAAGTACAGCTGCTGAGAATCAATGATATTTTGACTTACCCTTCAAAGCAACAACTATACTGGTAACTTTTGGCTAAGAAGAAGTACAATTAGTAGCATATTAATTCATTAGAGTTTGTCTCACTGAAGCCTTCATCAAATTGTAGAGTCAGCTGGCATTTATAAGTGATCAGGCAGGTGTGAATATCCTATATAAATGAGGCCATAAGGAAAAAAAACTTTTGTTCTTAACATTAATTCAGATCAAATATTCATTGATATCCACATTTCTCAGCAAGTATCTCAAGCAGAGATCAATAAACACTTATTAGTCACTGACTACGTTTCCTGCAGTAAAGGAGGAAATTTCAGCCAGCAGATCGGAGAAGCCAAATAATTGGAGGAGCTGGAGTTTAGTGCTTGTCTGCCAGATGATCATTTACCTTCTCTTTGTCTCAGTTGCTACAGCTAGAGAACTACAGATCAAAGGATTTTTTTAAAACTATTTTTATAACCATTCCTTATAAATACAAATCACTATTTCAAAATACAAGTATGGGTTGTTGCAGGGAAAAAAAATATCACAACTGCAAGGTTTTGGTTTGTGAAAAGCCTATTTCTTTCAGGCCCAAGTCAGGAAATGCATTACTTTGTGAAACTGGGAAAAAAGTAAAATTATTAAAGTTCCTGCTTTGATGTTTCTGTGGATTGCTGAAGTCTCTTACCTTACCTGAAGTAATTCACCACCTCAAATCATATAAAATATTTCTAAACATATTCTAGCAGAAAAACAGGTGTTTGAGTTGTTTAGAGAGCAGAGACAACCACTAATACTGTTGAACTGTGTTACAGCAAAAAGGTTGCTGCTGCTTTAAAGAAAGTATTCAGCAATCTTCCAAAATAACCTGAGTGTAATAGACAATATAGGATTACTTTTTGGCAGAGTGAAAATCCTGTTGCTATTGACTGCAGTGTTACAGTATCCTCACATACTAGTACACAGTTATTGTGAGATAAAGACGATGTTGAAAAACAAACTGATTGCAGTACTGAAAACAGAAAAGGAACTGTCCAGTAATATAAGAATTGGCTTTAGGAGAACAATGACTGGAACAGTGTCGTTTCCAGATTAGCATTAAAGAATAAAATTAACTGAAACTAAGTAATCATTGCAGTGTATTCCTTTCTTCCAGGGATGCCATTTTAAAACAAAACAGGAAAATTTGGTTAGAGATGGCACTCTGTGTGTGTGTGTGTGTGTGTGTTTGTGTGTATATGTATATATATATAAAATATCACCTGTTAATATAGGGCTGTGTGGTATGTTTCTGTTTTTCTCCTCCTCTCTCTCCGCATTCATAGATTTGTTGAATTTAAACTGTTGGAATTCTTATAAGAGGGGTGGAAAAAAACTACTTGCACCTAGTTTTTAAGAGGAAATTAGAAAGACAATGTCTACAGAAAGAAAAATATGCTCACCACGAGCAATCCAAATTCTTTAAAATTCAGTGTTTAGAGGAATTTGTCCGACAGAAACTTGCATTTTACAGTAGAGCCAGGTCTAATTACTGAAAGAATTATTTTAATGAAACGTATCTGAAAAGTCTAAGTGTGAGATATGGTGAAGAGTTTTTCCAGGTGAGAAAGGTTACATTTAACCCTTGTATCTGCAGCAGATTCGCTCATACATGTTTTTCAGTTTCAATTTCCTCCAGTGTTCTATTAGGTAATGAAATACACACATACAGCTCCGTGACCTCTGATGTATTTGAGGTGCACACATGGCAGTGTAAAGCACACACTCACCCTTCAGAGCTCCGTGGGACCCTGGGGAGAAGGGGAGCAGTGCCCTGGCTGTCCCTGGGAGCTGGGAAGGGGGTTGTGTTCGCTCTCGGTGACCACAGTGCACATCCTTTGTTGGTGGCTGTGGGAGGGATGGGCCCTTAGTCATCTTTTGGAAGCCAGTGAAGGACTTGATGAGACACTGCCAAGATGTAAGGTAAAAGCTGTGTATAGTTTTACAGTCATGCCTTAAAAACTAAAGTCATTATTTAAAAGTGCTGCTATCATATCCCTGTCAAATGTTACAGTGACTTACCATGATAATGATGTCACACCTTCTACTAGGACTTGTTATAACATAAAATAATTAATGATTAGTTATAGAGAAAGATACATATATATACAAATACAAAGATATAAACAAAATTTGATAAGGCTGTAGACATACAGCTTTATTTGGATAGATCAGATCCATACCATAACTGGGAATAGTCTTCCAAAGGACCCATTAGTTATCCTTTAGGTCTCCTAATTAATGGTATAGTCTTCTGAGAGCATATTAATAACTCTGGTATTAATAGCAGCATAATTCTAGCTGAGGATTAAAAAAATTGAAGCACTATTTTATAAGGACTTGTACAATAGAGTGTGGGCCTTAGTAGCAGACACATACATAAACTCATCAGATTAAAAATTAACAAACAGATTTCTGAAAATGTAATTAGGACTGCAATAACTTCTCCAAAACAAACTGCTGTACTTTCAGTCAGGACTTATGTTGTTATGAGCCTTTTTTTTTTTCCTTCTAATGCCTCAATGGGCCATGTTTTTGACACTGGAAAGCTGAAGACACATTCCAGTTCTCGAGACTATTTCCTCAAGCTCATGAACAGTATGTGTCAAGCTGTTCTTAAAGAATCAGTCCTCATTTCCATGAATGGTAATATTTAATAAAACATCTGATCAAAAAAAACCAGATCTAAAAAAAACCCAGTAGTAAAATAACACTCTGACTTGCTACTAAATGCAATGTTCTTTGATATAAGTCTATTTCAACTTCATTTATTCCAGGGTTTTACAGCAGTCAAAATAATCAATGCAGAATTTTCCATGTGATTTACACATTGCTTTTTAAAATTATTGTCTAAAACAAAAAATGCTTTTTTCTGCTGCCTGGCTTGTTTTCTAAAACATATTCTCTTTCTTTTAAAGTGAGAGAATGACCTCTGCTTCAGGAACAATTTTCTGAGACAGTGTGTTTATCAAATGGCTTCTCTGCTTTCATGAAAACAATTTATTTTCACTGAACTCCTCAAGATAAGCATTGAAGTCAGGAAGAATGTACAATGACATTTATAATTACATTCAAGAAACAAATATTTTGCTAAAGGAAGGGTTTGGATTTTTATCATTTTTAGAAATACAAAACACTTTCTTTCCTCCAACATACCATTTAAAGATATTTTCTCCCTGAAATTACAAAGTGTATTTTCATGTGCATGGAAAGAGAAGCCCGGGACAGTAATCGTCTCATAGAAAGGCTACAGTGTGCATCCTAAACCATGAAAGCTGTAGCATAATCCTTACAACCAAATTGCCTCTCCTGCCCCACTCTTGGGAAATAATCTGCAGAAAACAACAATTTAAGCAGGAGGATACTTGCCCCTTGCAGAGCCTCCTCCAAACAGCCCCTCGATGCCCGATCTCAGAAAACAGACAAAACAACTGTCCCCTGGAATGGCACGTTCATCTCTCCAGCTTTCCTCCCACATTTTTCCCTTGCTCAGGGATAGTTTCTTAAGCTCCAAAGCTCATGCAGAGCCTGTGGACGCAGGGTTTGGTGCCTCCCGTTCTCTGGGGAAGTAGAAGACCTTCCTGAAAAAGCTCCCTCTGTTTCCCTTATGGATTCAGCCCTGGGCCCGTTCTCAACCAACAGGAGGAGCTCAGTCATGCCAGACAATTACTGCTTCCTGCTATATTCCGAACTACCCCTGAAATCAAGGTAGCCCATAGTGTATCTCATCTTTCGGGACAAAGCAGCCACAGATTTAGCCATACAGGGCCTGTATTTTGAAATGCAAATTCAGTAACTACCTATGCAAGAGCTGCCCATGAATATATTTAGGAGTTCTGTTTGGGCTGCCTGGAAGCATGGGTCTTACAGGATTAAAAAGACATACTGCCATCACTCCAATAAATGCCCTTTAATTTGTGGGAATTCGTTTCAGAATAAAAAATTCAAGATCTGGTTTATTCCTTGTCAGTCAAACATCCTAGGTTTTCATTATCCTTTTTTTTTTTTTTTTCAGTGCATGGAGGTAGTTCTCATCATAAAGATTCCCTGATAAAGTTCTCCTCTAGAGACATACTCTTTTTGTAGGCTCAGCTAGTGAAGAAATATCATCCATTGGTAATACTCAAAGAGAAGTTGAAAAAAAAAAATAAATCAAAAGCAGCTGAAAAGAGATGGTATTTCACTAATATACACCAAGGCTTTATTTAAAATATACAATGTTAAATTTGATCAAATATCAACCCACCATTCAGAGTGAAATAATCTCTTTTAATTTGTGTGTATCTATGTGTGCCAAAGAGAAGTGTGTTTGCTTTCAAGCAGGTGCACATCCTGCTATGACTAAGTCTCTAACTCATCAAATTGCTTTACCAGTGTGGGACATGCCCTTTTTCTGGAACAGCTTCAAGCATTTTCCCCAGCATTTCAGCCACCTGTTTACCGAGTTCATACTCCAAAGGAGATGCATGCAATTAGAAACAAGGAAATGAAAATAAATGACCTTGTTTGTTATAAATAACAAAGAGACTCAGCAAAATTAATGCAGTGAAGCCTGACCTTCTGACCTGAAGGAAAGAATCACCTCATTCCTTTGTAGCAAGCTCACAATGCTCCAGCACCAGGCATTGTTATGCAGCTTTGCCTCTTTTGATGGATCTTAAAGGAGTATATTCTAAATACTAAATGTTTTACAAGTTAGATTAGGAAATTTGCATTAAAAAGAGTGTTGAAACAAAGTCAAGAGAGCAATGATAAAGATTATCACTGCTTTATTTTAAGAGTCCAGGTAAGCTGTGTGTATGACAGTTCACTATAATACAGTTTTTCAACTGAAAAATAAATACGGCATTACAGGTACTAAAAAGCCATGGAATGTCTCCTTCGCTGTTCAGTAACTGATGAGGGAGAAAGTTTTTAATTAGCCAACTCAGGAAAAGGAAACATTTTTCTTTTGTTAATTGTTTGTGCTATGATTATCTGACTTCTGAGAAAAAAGCGATGTACTTCCACAACTATTACCAAAAATATACAATTTTTTCCATTATCCTTTAATTAGGCAAGTAGAAATGCCTTCTTTTGTATGAAGCCTACTGAATAATGTTTCTATGGGTTACATTTTCACTTTTAATTGATTCATGTCATTCTGGAACAGCATCCAGCTGTAACGTAGGGCAAGGTGTTAGAAATTTGTTTCTCTGCTCGTCTTTGGAGAAAATGAGAACACACCGTTGTTTTCGTGGCAGTCCTCACAAAAAGAGCAGTGTGTAATTACAGTGCTGGTTCCCATCTTGTCACTCTCCCAAACAAGTCTGTTATTAATGAAGCAGCTCAGAACCGTTGCAGAAATGAAAGGATAACGCGTTTGCATCTCACTGAAAGCAGCTCCCACAACAGGTATTGTTTGACAAGGATTTTTCCAAAACTTGTTTTTGTGGGCTTTTTTTCCCCCCTTCTCTCACTTTCAATAACATCTATCCAGCTGCTGAGGTACTGCAATGCCCTTCCTTCACAGCAATCACAGCCTCAGCTCTGCGAGTTTCTCTCCCACCCAGAGCATATTGAGCGGGAACAGGGGATGGGGCAGCTCTACCTGAAGTGCCCACGGGGAGACAGGCACAGCCCCAGGGATACGAAGGGCCACCACTGCTTGGGGCAGTGGAGGGGTGGCAGTCACAGGGAGGTGCTGTGAAATCAGTCTTACAGGAGGCAGCACCTGGGACGGAGCAGCAGCCGGAGCAGCGAATGCAGCCCCATTCCCGCCACAACATAGAAGGTCTGGGATCCATCCCTGCGGTGTGTTGGGGATCGGGAGCATGGGGGTGCAACAGCTCTTCTCCCCACCCTCTCACCCTCTTCCACGTTCTGTATGCAATGAAGCAACTCCACCCCCTTAAGTTCTCAGCGTGGCTCACTCCTGCTTCCATACTTTTACAGTAAAAGGGTGACCTGAACTAATAATTTCCAGCAGAAAAAAGGAGCTGACCAACACAGCCTCTCCTTCTGCTCATGAAGTCTCATGAACAGCTTGTGTTTTTGTCCGAATGTGTGCATCATTAAAAACTAAATACTCCACATGGCTGAAGGTAGGGATATGCTTAAGTGCTTGATTGAATCAGAGACCTTCAGGGTATTGTCTTCTCAATCAATCTGCATTTGTCCACACGGATTGAAACCAGAGCACTCACATGTCTAAACACTGATCCGTGAGGCCCTGTATGACAAGCCACATCTGAGAAAACCTGCATGACAAACAGGTTCTGAGAGCTGAGTCTAACCAAAAGAAATTCCGCATTTGTGGAGTATGAAGTCACAATCTCTGTCCTGCTCCAGGGCCCCACATGTGGGCCACCAAATATCCAAGCTGGAGAGGGGCTGTGAACCTGTGCTGAGGCACCACTGCATATGTGCAAGGGCTGGACCAGGGAGAACAAAGTTGAGGATCCATTAGCATGTCCCATGATCTGAGTATGAAACCTTATTTTTCTATAAATTGTGAATATCTACTGTGAAATGTCTAGACTGGGTTTCTTTTGTCAGCTCTTACTGACTTCAGTGTGTGTAGTTCATCTTCTTTGTGAGGGATAAGTGGAAATAATTGATCATCTTTTGCAAAATCTCATTTTTATCCATTCAGAAAAATTCTAATGAATATTCTTCAACAAGTAACTTAAAATTCACACGTTTAGTATTTGTCCTAAAACTCACTCACTGAAGGATTTGTGGTAATTCAGGTTTAAAAACCTATCCTTCTAGCCAAAGCAAATTCAGGACTCTCAGGAAAAGTCTACTTGCTCCCCCACATTTGCTTTATTACAACCTCAGTATATGATATCTTAAATAAGGAAAATAGTATTGCAAATATTCTACTGTTATGTATTTATTCAAGACAAATCTCCAAGACACCTGTGAGCTGTCTGAAGAATCAGTGGAAATATTAGAAAAATTGGAATAGACAATTTTACCCTTTTAATTATTATTTGTATTTAAATAATTACCAGAAAACTGACAATGAAGGAAAGCACACAGTGCTCTTCATTAATAATGGACTGGGACCCCAGCAACTCCAAAGCAGCTACTGTAGGTAGCTAGTGACTTCCATAAACCCTTTCCTGTCCCTTGAGGAATCTTCCTCAGGTCTTCCCAGATTTTTTTGCATTTTGCCACTATATTCCAGCCATTTTTGCCCGTGATGCCGTGGCACCTTTGTGTCCTGCCAGTTGCACACTGACAGTACCTGCATGGTCAAGCATGTGACAAAACCCAAGTCATAATCTCATCAAGGCACCAGCCTGTGCTGAGAGATGCACACTGAGAGAAAGTGCAAGGCATTCTGGAACGAAACTCTGCCTCCAGCCACCTCCACCAGAAACCCAGCATTTCCCTACCTGCAGAATGCTGTTCCTATAAAGCCAAAGTGCCCAAACAGGGATGCGCTGCTCATGGAGTTCTGCCTCATTTGCCACAGAGCCAGAGTCAGGATGTGCAGTGCAGAGAGGAGCCACACTGCCTGCAACATCCAAGGCTGTGCATCTGCTCAGCAAGCTTTGCTAGGCTTTGTTTAACCACACTGTGGTTTGGGTTCCCAGAGTATTATAAAAACTATACTGCCTGCTGCAGACTAGGGAGAGCGATTTGAGTGTTCCTGATGACAACAGCACAGGACAAAAGCCATTTCCCCTGTTTTCAGGCCATATGGTTCTCAAAGGTTAAAAGCTGTATTTCAACACCACTTGGTATTATTTGCAAGTAGGAGACGAGTAATGCTAGTCCAACTAATTTCCAAATTTCCACCACTAGAGGAAAACTTACATGGGCTATTTAGAGGCAGCAGAACAAAGAAAAATAATCTTCTATGTCACATGAGCAGTGTGATCTTCTGGCTCAGCAGTTTTAGTCCCTTTTTGACTGGCCTCTGCTTTAGCATGTGGTTTAAAACCAAGCTTCACCTAAGACAACTTAATACATGCATTTTTTCTCCTTATTCTGCGAGCTCCCCAGACTTACATTGCCTTCTTCAGCAGATCACCTTTATTTTAGAGCAATGACTTCCACCTTACACTTCCAGTCAAGTTTACTGCAAATTGTGCAAGCACCAAAACCACGCTAACGTGCAGTTCAAACATGCAAGCTGGTTGTGAAAGCACAGCCATTTGCTCTGCATCACAAACCCTCACTGCTGGGAAGAGTGGTCTCCTTTTCCATAATGACAACCTAAACTGAATACTAAGAAAGGCAAAGAACACAGCAGCGTTACAGTCAAGAATCAGTGCCAGAGATTTGCGAATTAAAACAGTATTTCAAAAGGCTTGGTATGAGTAGCATCCAAGATGAGTGATATTATAAACTGGGTTTAAACCCAGAAATTTTCAGGAGCATTAGTTTACATCAAGTACATGCCTAACTGGCTCTGAAATTCAGCTGCAGTCAAGTCTCCCTGGAAAGCAAATGGTGTACTTTCACTCCGTGGCTGTTTCCACTATTCAGGAAGTGTAGCTACCCGCACTGAAGCTCAAGAGCACATATTTGTTTCACAGGAATACAAGAGGCACACACTGACCGGGAAAATAGTTGTGGAGAACAGAGTTCCTACATGCAAACCAGGGCTCAACCAACTGCAGCCCTGGCAGTTCACAATTAGAGGCGCCACATGGTCAAAGTTATTGTCACTGGTATTGGGGAAAGCCTAAGAATTAACAAAAGTTTCCTTCTTTCTTCCTCTGGTACCCATCTGAGGAGAGAGTAGGCAATACCACAAACAGTTTGAGGGGATAAAGAGAGTGTCAGGGCCAGTGTCCCTGTCTCAGCACGACAGCTCTTACTGGCCATGGCTCTGTGAGCTACTGCTGAGCACATAATGATTTTGCATTGAAAGGCTAAACCAGCCATTGCTCTGGACGGAACAACCACAACTCTAACTCATTCCTTCACTAAATGCTTTGCCATTCCTTGAGAATGAGAGGGTCTATAGAAAAATCACATTGTCCTGTATTCCATCGGTAAACAATATCTTAGATATATTAAACTGGTTTGTAGTAGTCATCTGTTCTTTCCAAGCTGTGACAGGACTTTGAATTATTTGCTCCATCAGCAACTGCTGTAGTAAATTCCCCAGTTATGCCGTGCATGGCAGGCTTGCGGAAACACCCGTGACAATGAAGTGAGCAGAGAACTCATACATGACGGAATCCACTCAGCAGACTGGTTTTTGGGGACAGTTGAGCCTCAACAAACAATCCTTTCTTCTCGGTCTATAGAGGAGCTGCACTGGGGCCTACTTTGGCCATTAGTCTAAGGAAAGCCTTTGTTGAACATATAGCTGCTTCTCACATTGAAAGAATAAATCACATTCTTATTCTGGGTATGTCTCCACTGCATTCACTGATGTGAATGTTGTTCCATGGCTGAAAAACTGGGTAAACAGCATACCCTGTGTGGCTCTGCTGCTGCGGCTACATCACTGCCTGAGCAACCTAATTTAAAGCCAGCGTGGATGTGCCTGTAATAGCGGCAGCCCTGGCATAGATCTGTACTTCAGACAGCATACCCCCCTTTTTTCAGGAATATTTCATTCTTCAGGCTGGATTACCATGATTTGAACCAATTTGGAACCCACTTTGCCTGAAAAATGGAAGGGAAAATCCTATCTTTTCTATGAGCTTAATGAAACAAAACACAATTTGGGCAAGTTTTGGGAATGATTCTGAATCTATAGGTGTTTTTTAGAGTTATGCACATATATTTAAATTTCTCAAGCACACATCCTAAAGCACGCGTCCTGGATAGTGGATATTCCCCCACTAATATTTAAAATCCACAGTAATCAATGTTCTTAACTGCTTCAATGTACAGCAATCCAATATTCAATCATCTCCGCAATCATACAACACCACTCTCCGCTTTTCAGTGTGCTTCATCATTTACTATTACCTCACGTTTGTGCCCATCTTGAGATAAAATGGAAGATGCAGGTTTCAGCAGACCATAGGGACCTCTGCTGACAGTTTCTATGGAGGCGGTCATCTTTGGATGAACAGAAGTAGACTTGCATCATACCTGAGCTTCAGCTATTGGAGATTAAGTTTTCTCTCTCACAGAGGGAATCTGAAGATCCATCATCACTCCGGCAGAAAGGCTCCCATTTCCAGGCAGGATGCTACAGGCTCATCTGAGCTTTTGAGTGACTCCTAAGTATAACAAGAAACACAGCGTGTGTTAGTCTCGACAGGATTCTCCCTCTTGCCATTTGAACAGGAGTTTATTTGTCTCTGGCAAAAGAGTTCTCGCTTCCCTTCTGCCTCACATTTCATTTAACACTTTCCCATTAAGTGCTGTGTCACAGAGGAGAACCACGGCTGCGGCATAAGGGGAGCTCCTGGTGAAACAGGGAGGCTCTTGGGAAGCACCCATCCCTGAAGTGCTCTCACAATTTTTCTTCAGATGTACAGCAGGCAAATTTATGGGTTGTGATACCATTTATATATCTCTGTATATGTGTGTGTATGGTGTGCATTTGTGTACTCCTTTACACATATGTAAACTTATATTAATTAAAAAAAAAAAAACCAAAACGCAAAAATCAAGTAACTCCTCTGATGACACAATCACTTCTGCCATACATGTTTTCAAACAGGGTAAATGGTGGACACGAACATATATTTGGTGAAGTAATTTTTACTCCCTCTTTCCACACAGAACTTACTTGTGCTGCTGGAGAATCACTGCAGGAAAATTCCCAATAACCAGAGTTATAGCCACCTCTAAATTAAAATTTCTATTTCAAAGTTTTTCTGCCTACTTTTATTCCAAGAGAGCTGCCTCGCAAAAGAATTATGTATAATTATTTGCAAAGAAAACAGCTCACTGTAAATGCTAATGTTAAATGTCTACACTTTTAAAACCTTAGATACACTAACCCTTTAAATTATTTTTTCAATTATTTCTTCCTCTTGCTGTCATTAGTGAAATATCTTATACATGCAATTGCTCCTGATTTGTGTAAGAAATTCCAAATAAATATAGCTGCCATTGGTTTCTCTTAGTTCATGCTCCTTTGTTCTTGCATCTCAAAACAGTTCAACTAACCTGGTAGCATTTATCCTGCCTATTCCCTTCGGAATTATCTCTGACTCAATGAGATGACCTCTTAATCTCTTCTCTTCTACAAACCTGCTTTCTCTAACTTTAACAAATAACTAAGGTCTCTCTGCCCTTGCACCATACTAGCAATCTGTTTTGAACCTTTTCTGATTGTACAATAACTTTTTTTAAAAGTAACTAAAACCAGAGACCGGTCTTTCGAACATTACCATGATGCTGTCATCCCTCACCAATATCAAACTACACGAAGCCTCTGTATTTGCATTTCACACTTTTTCATACTTCGCTCTGATTCTTTTTCCTTTTTCTTATTTAAAGCATGATATACATTCTTTACTTGATTGTAAGCTCACGGTCTTCTCTATTCTCCTAAATAGTGTTTCACTGTGTTTTCTCAGATTTTTATGTCAGCTTCTGAAAATTACCCCTTCTTCCATCAAAAGACCTCATTGTATATCTTTGTTTTCTCCTTCTAGGGAGGATTTACATATACCTAGCATACCCAGCATCTGAAACTATATGGAATGATGATGAATAGAATACACATTACGTAAGAGTATATACAACCCAAAATTGCCTGTACAGAAATTCCATATGTCTAGTTTTTCTGACTGAAAAATAGAAGAGTTTGGGCTAGATTATGTATGATATGATGGATAGAAGCACTAACAAAGCACTGTGAGATGTTGCTTCGGCAGATTCTTTCTGCTCTTCTGCTCTACTTGTTAAATTTACCATTAAATACCCTAACTCAAACGGAACGACGATGTGGCCTCTCATCCCTGCTCCTCCACATCAGCCTCAACTTGGTCCCATTTCGGTGCCCTTCTGTCTACAGCAAACTAGAAAAAAAAGCACATAGTACACAAGGAGAAAGGAAACTGCTACGTGCAAGACTATGCTCTTGTAACCACAGACTATCCCAAACATCTGTCATGACTTAAAATCTGCCAGGAACTAGCAGTCTAGGACTATGGTCAGCATCTTCATGTCTCCTCCTGAGTGTTTCAACTTCTCACAGAATATCTGAGTTGCTTGTTAAAGCCCTGGATTTTGTCATTATTCAGAGCCTATATTAATTCCTTATTCCTTTACTGTTTCTGTGTCTCTTCTTTGTATTATCCTTATCTTCACTGAGAAAACTGAGTCAAAACATTTAACGTCTGAAAAATATATTTTTCTCAACTGAAGGTAGGTTACCTTTGCAATGTCTCAAACTCTACTGCATTCTCCAGTGACCTCAATTCTTGTATGTTCCAAAAATCTCTTATTTATCCTAGCCTTTGCACAAACTTCTTTTATTTTTTTTCCTTTTACTTACACTTTCCCCTTTGTTCTGTAATCTTTCAATCTCCCCCACCAGCTTTATCTTACAGGTGACTGATATATGCATTTCAACAGTCTCAACTGCTATTTTATTTATCCCAAATAAATATCCACACTGGATGGCAGGTATAATTCTCTAGCTACAACATTTCTGCTTTAAGAAATCTCCTATTATATTTTCCATCCATACCTTTCCATGATCCCCTCATGCTTTTCAGAGCTTTTCTTTCTTCATGCACTTTTTGATTTCATTATAAACCTTGCTTGGTTATAACACCTCATATCAAGATATTCTACTGTTCTTACATCTCTAGTCATGTTATATTTATTATGAACACCTATGAAAAGGATTGTTCCCCTTTTTAAATTGTGCAAAGAAGCAATATTATAGCATTCAGTCTGTGATTTGGCTTACACACCCAGGCTGAGTTAAAGCCAGATGGAGGGGCAATTCAGGTATGTTGTGTGTTTAAAGGTCTCTGTGTGAAATAAAAAGAAATCTATAATGTTACCCTCAGGATTTCAGGCAACGATATTCCAAGTCTGAAAGAGAGAGAATAAAGAAACTGAAAAAGGATACACACCACTGACCAATCAATTGAAAAGTCAGGTAAATGGAAAACAGAAACCCGCCTGGATTTGCCTTGTGGGCTGACAGCAGTGGCTTTGTACAAAAAGAGAGAGCACTTATGATCCACTTTCTACTTGAGACATTATAAATTAGTTTTTCTGAAGGCATAATCCACCTTAACAGATTCTAAGGTGGTGCGGAAAAATCCCACCACTCCTTGATACAAACACTAAATGATGCTCTGTCTTTCATGGATCCCATGTCTCCTTGCTCAGGCAAAGGCTGTCTCTGGAAAACTCAAAAGTTATTGAAATGCACCAACCTTTATTGCAAAACCGAACCACACTGGGGATGACTGCAACCTTTATTAAGACTCGGGAGACTTTGGTTAGGCCTCACAGTAGATAAGTTACAAAAGGCTCCTGTGCTTTGTGCTACTGTCTGTGGGAAAGAAACCTGCCGACAGGCTTTGAATGAAGATGAGAGGAACTCTCCTCCCCCTTAACTTACAGAAGTTTCTCTAAGTTAGGCTTCCCAGCTCCTTCCCAACACACCACTGCCAGACACCTCCATCTCCTTTCACTGGAGCAAAGTCCACCTCATTATTTTGGGACTTCAAATAGACCTCCAGGACCACAAGTAGAAAAAAACTCAGTGTGAAAGAGGGAAACTATCTGGGGCAGGATTCCACAAGTATCTATTGCATGGCTGGAAAACTGCAGAAATCGCAAAAGAATCGAAGTGGAGCATGTAGTCTCAGACCACAGCAATGGACAGAGAGAACCTCTCAGAGGATCAGAGATTTTTAGAGCTGTGTGGCAGTGCAGGAAGCACTCTCTGGCACCTTTTTAAAGACATTTAACACCGTTCATTTCTCCTGTACCGCTTCTAATTTTCTTCCAGCATAAGGAATGGCATCTCTCCCTCTGTATTAGGCTTTATAATGATGTTAAATAATTGTCAGCAAAAATTAAGTCAAGCCTGTCAGTCAGGCTTCCTGTCTCCTTCAAACACTTCCTCTGGAAACATGGTGCAGAACAAAAGAAGCCTGTGCAGGCAACCTGGACCACTCCACACTCACTGGCCCTGCTCTCCAACCAGATGAACAGGCACATTTCACCTCATCATGACTTCTCTAAAACAACAAATCAAGATTATTCTTCAGTGGCATACCCTGCATAAAAAAGATCCTAAGGGACTTTGCAAGCTCAGTTCTAAAAACCAGTAAGTGAAACACTCTCCTCTACAACACTTTTCTCAAACAGACTGAACTTATTTTGCAAACCCACAACTCACCTTTCTAGTACAGGGACACTTCAGGCCACAACGTAAATAGGCAAATATTAAATGAGGTGACTCAAATATTTACGCAAGCAAAGCCGCTCTTATTTTGTCAGAAAACAAATAAAGTTAAAGTTGGCAGAGTTTTACAAGCCATCACTCTCTTCACTTTGGTTTTCCACTTCTTTTTCGTGGCCCAAACTTGAAAGACGAGGTAACCTTGGCAACTGCTGAGGTTGCACACAACTGCTCAGGCCTGTCCCACCATCCTCAGGGCTTCATTTGGTCAGGACATGCAGAGGCCAATTCCTCAGCAGGGACTGGGGGCAATAGGAAGTAACATATTAAACCTGCATGGTGGGCATGTGATTGGGATACAGAAGAGATCAAACAGAACCTCAGCCTTTCTTCTCATTCTTGTAGAACATGAGTTAAAAATACACTCTCTGTTTCTTGAGTAAGACCAGTATATATATAGAAATTTTACAAAAGAGCCTGAAGTAACTTTTGTTTATATTACAGGCATTGAAAAGTCCTACCTTGACATCCGAGTCACATCATGGTTTTGTTACTAGGGTTCTCAGAAGCTCAAAAGAGACAGTGGAAAGATAAATTCTAATGGACTGGATAAACACCTTCCTTAGAAATAATGCAAAAATTGTAAAGGAACTATACCAAACCTCTTCAATTTTAATGACAGATTTATGTCTGAACAAATTCAGGTTTCACTGAAATGCTTGGCTTAGCTATTTTAGCTCTTTTTGTGTACAGCTTAAGTAACGTAACTTGAAAGGGAAGACATTGAACGGAGACTAGAAGCAGATAGCTCTGTTCCAAAATGAGGCACGTAAAGGTTGTGTGCATGTTTGGTGGATAGTGCCCTAATTCATAACAGAATGGGATTCGTATACTTACGCAGTGAAAAGCTCGGATTAGGCACACAACATAATTTCCATTATGTTAATGTTGCTTTAAAATATATTGCACAGAGTGCTGCAACAATCAAATTATCAATTATAATGTCTACTCAGAGTAGAAAAGTGTTGCAAACAGAGGGCTGATTACTGCTTCAGTACTTCCAATCTGCATACTCATTGTTTAGTACAGGGAAAACAAATTATCTTGTGTTGGCCCTAGTTCAAATTTAATTAAATGAGTGCAAAGCAATTATAATAAAGTACAATAGTATAGTAATGAAAGGAAAATAACTCATTAACCTATTAATCTTTATTTATGTTCCTCTCAAATAAGTATGTAATTTCTTTATCACTGCATCCCATAAGAAATAGCAGGCTCTCACTGCTCGTGGCCTGCTTTAGTGGGGCTTATTTTGCTAAAGATCATTGTATGACTTCACTGTGACTATTTATATAGATTTTATTTAATGTGTCTGATTTTTCTCCTCTCCCTGACACAGTATATTTTAAAACCCTTTCCCACATATCTGTGATGTAGATTATAAACCTGTTCGCACCCCCCTTTTCTTTTAACACTTGTCAGTTCTGAAAGGTAAACCTCTCTAGGAGCATTGGTATGCTTGTGCCATTGCATAAGGGAGGGAGCACTCCCAGAACATCTGCTGTAAAAGACGGTCTTACATTAAGACATAAGATGAAAGCATATTATTTTTAAGAGGACCTGACACAGCTATTGCTTTACAATCTTTATGGGTGTAACAACATAGCCCGTATTTTCAAATGTGCTTTTTTGATTCTTCGTTCCAGGGTTTATCTAGGTTGCTGGGTTGTTTTGTGATTCTGAAAAATCTCAAGTTTAAGGAGAACCAATATTTTTAGATGATTAGTCAAATATTATACTGTGGTATACTTTAATTGTGGTTGCTGTATGCTAGCTATCATTATTACCTTATCTCTTCAGAACCGGTTTTGTTTTCATTGACATCTTACATTCTGGTGTGTACATTTAATGTCACACACCAGTGCTTAGCTTATTGCAGCCAGTCAGGGTTGACTCTGTCCTTTCACGAAACTGAGCCACTCACAAAAAAAAAAAACCACAACCACCAAACTAACAAAACCAAAAAAACCCCAAACGAACAACAAAGAAAAAACTAAACAAAANTCACCCCCCAAACCAGCATCAAAGCTAAGCCAGGAGGAAGCAGCAAGATTATGAGCAAAATCACATTTCAAAAATTTTTTTTTAATAGCCCTTTTGCTTTTTTTAGGCTGAGGAAACTAGTAATATTAAATTAATTTTCTTTTTTACTAAATTAAATTAAGTAGAGGTGGTACTGTACCATAAATAGTGACTGAATACTATCCTGGAGAGTAGGAAAGCTGGTAACTGCTATATAAACCATAAGACAAATTGAATTAGAAGAACTACAGATTTCAAATATAGTCTCCACTTCTGCAGGTGCAGGTGTAATTACTGGCACTTGCAGAAGAGCAGAGGTACCTTTGTAAAACATAATCAACAGAAATATAATTCTGAATATGCATAAAGGATGAATGAAGGCTCCTTTTGAAAACTGGGAAACAAAACTTTCACAACAGAGTTTCCAGTGTCAGATGTCCCGAGGCTTTTTCCTTCCCATGCTTGGACGCTGTGCAGGCAGGGTCCAATCTTACTGCCTTATAAGATTCAAGCAGAATATCTTCCAAAAAGTTATTAACAGATTCTCTGAAAGGATTGTAGAGGTGCAAATTTGCAGCTCAGATGGCTGAGAAACATACAAGTTCACCATATCTTTCCTCTTCACACATAGCAAAAAACTTCTGCCTTGTGGAGTATATTTCTGGTTTCACAATCTGCTGCTGAGAACTCTGTTAGCAAGAAATGGAACTCTTTAATCATAATGACACTTAATGAGTCACTCTATTCTTTGCACATTTTTAACACTCAGTTCTTTATTTCACACTTATTGCTCAATTCTTGCTTTTATATTATTGCAGCACCAGTACTGCATTAATACAAGGAAGCACAGAGCTGTGTGCAGCTCTATTGTGTCGGGTGGGACAAATGACATTGTTCGTGGTGACACTGCTGCTGACCTGTTGGAGAGTGATCAAGAAGTGCAGAGCTGTCACCAATAGGTGGCACATTCGCATTTTGCACAGTATAATGCCATAATTCTTTTTGTTTGTGTTTGTTTGTTTGTTTGCTTTGACAATGAGTCATGTTTTAATTACAGTATTTCAACATGTGAAGTAACTAAATCATTAAAAGAGGGAGAAAGACAAAAATAAATTTTGCTATGTACAAACCATCAGAATCTCACATGAATTGTAATCTTTTTTAGTCCAGAGTTAAATACTTGCCATCAAGCTAAATCAATGTTTATTCTCTGTGTACAGCAACCACTAGAGGGGAGTTTGACACTCACATTGCAAGTTCACAACAATATGCTAAACTACGGGGAAATGTAGATCAGAAATCCACAGTAATTAAAAAAGACCATCCTGCCAAACCCATGACTTCTCACCATCTTTCCAGATTACTGAGTGAGATGATTTCTATCTGACTTAATAAAAGTCTAAATTCTGCTGCCACTTGAGCTTTGTCCGGCTTCCTGATATATAAAATGAAGCAATGAAACTGCAGTGAGCCGAGGAAGAGAATATGAAGCGTGCTCAATAATGAAGACAAATATAAAATAGAATTGCCTGAGATGAGACTAGACTTCACAGTCACTGGGCTTTGTGAGTCCTAGGACAGTTACACAGGGAAAAACACTTTATGTCTTTCTCCTGCCTGCAGATCACTGGCTTAATGTGGTATTTGGTAAAAATATACAACTTGAAAACATACAACAATGTCTTCTATCTGTACCTAAAGTGTATATGTAACTGCCCTTGATGTTTTCTCCTGTGTGTATCTTGGTTTTATTTAAGTGAATTCCTACTGAACTGCACACCACAGGGAGCGACAAGGTCAGACTTTCAAAAAGCATCAGTCTCCCCGTGCAGTGGGGACAATGCACACCATTGTTGAAATTTGCCTTTAGTGCAAACAGACACAGTTTCACTCAAGTCAGCTTATACCTGTAAGAGGTTTGACCATATCTGTATAGTCATAAACATACCTACCAGAACATCAGACATGTTGCAGAATGCTCGGCAGTGGTGGGAATTAGGACACTACTCCTCAAGCACCTGGGCACAGGGAGCTACAAAACACACCTGATGACCTCACCTTTGTATATCTAACTCTTAGGCCAGAGGGAATACTTCCAGCCTAATTGATTTAACCTGTGAATCATACGCAGTCTCACAATATGAGCTCTTGTAACACAGCATCATACAAAACCCCTCTAGTAAATAAAAATAACAGCACGGATTCTGCAACTTCCTTAAAAGTTTGTTTGACTATGGATATTTTCAGGTGCAAGCATATATCTGTCACAAGCAGAATATATATATATATATCCATACACACAACACATCATTTTTCCATAACTGGGTCTCAGTGTACTGCTACTGATCTCCAGAATAATGGAAGAGTGCAGAATCAAAATAATGAAAAGGATAATCTGTCTTCTAGAAGAAAGCAGTGAATACACTGCACGTTGCTTGTCACAAAGAATATACTTAATCCACGCTCTTATTTATAGCATCAAAATGTTTTTGACAGTAATAAGGAGAGTAAAAGTCAACAAACATCAGACAAAGACGAAACAAAACTGCACTCAATTCAACTCAAACGGTATTTAAAGGGACATTGATCATTTAAGAATATATAAAGTATATATTTAAAAGTTAAATATGTCATTTATTATGGCAACATTCCTGTTGTGCACCATTCACCTGATTTACTCTAACACCTACCACTGTAAATCAGTAGTTATTCCACCGACAAGAATGACATTTCTGTGGCATACAATTGATGCAAGTGGAGAATTTGACCCTATATCTGAAAACTTTCCATTAAAAAAATAATTAGTGTACACAGGTGTTATTTCTCCCTAGTAATTGATGTGCAAGTCTAACCACTTGTAAAACCTGGCCATTTGCTTGACAGACAAGAATTTATTTTCCTCAGTAATGAGCACAATTCCATATGGATAGGCTTTTTTTTCCCCTCCACAAAGTAGAAAAGCAATCTAGATTTCAGCATTTAATCTTCCTCATGACAAAATCTCAAATGGCCCCTAAAGATCTTCTGCAATCCCACTGAGTTTATAGAAGAGAGTGCAACCAGTCTTACTGAAAGGCATCACCTTGGGTACTCGAATACACACATTCCTGAAGATTTGGAAATGTGATGAGAATACCATGTGCTTGGAGACTGCTATCCTCAAAGTTCATGCTGGAAAGCTTCCAGGAATCCATAGGTAAAATGGCATAAAATCCATAGGTTCAAGGCAAAATGGCCAAAAGGCATTTCTTCATGTTTACAACTTAATAACAAAATTTTGCACACCAGCTCTCCCTCCACAAGTGATGGGGTCCACCTTATAGAAGTGATCATGCTTTAGCAGGCAGCTTTTGCAGAAGAGAATCGGTACTTCTGTCCGTCATAGAAATTATCCTTCACAGATTAATTTCCAGCATGAAAATTAAGCATATCTACTCTAAAATGAGATATCAAGATCAGTGTATCAGTTGATCATGAAATGACTATGAGTCTGCACCGTAACACCGCCCCCAGACAGAGACTTAAAATGATCCTAAAATAATTCATGAAAGTAGTTAAAGCACCATGTCAATGTCCCCTGTATCTGGAATAGTCTAAAAGTTATTCTGTTCAATATTCTACTTATCAAAGATGATCATACACACAATAATAGGATGAACATGAACCTCAAGACCTAAACTTACAGGGACTGCTTAAGAATTTGCCAGCCTCACCAAGCAAGTAGCTCTAGCAAAAAGACCTTAAAGTCACTATTTACAAAGTGTGATTCATCTGTTTAATGGTGACAGAGTATTCAGTACGTAGTCCAGATGGTTGGTCACACAGATAACAAATCTAGCATGGTTTTTTGATGCTATGGACAGGCTGTCTGACTGGCTCACACCATGACAGATAGATTGACAGACAGACAGACAGATTGACAGACAGACAGACAATGACTTTCTCTTCTTGAAAGAGTTTTGCTGTTACTACACTTTCCATGATACATAAAAAAAAAAATCCAGCTGTGCATAGACCTCACCGAGTTACAGACCTACTGCAGAGGAGATGTAAAAACATCGGCAGACTTTTATTTTGAGTTTACAAGTTCAGATGTTTCTGTTGCAAACAGGAAAGAAAAGGGCAGGACTGAGTTTGAAAACCCACTCAATAATAGATCTCAAGCTCTTAGCTAGAGCAGGACAATTCTGGGCCAGCAAAATGATTCTCCAACAGCTGGTATACACACTTTGTAGTACTACAAGCTTTTGGCAAAGAAACTCAACTAACACTGGATTCTATTCCCAGTGCTGTCTTTCCCCAACTTTTAACCCAGGGCAATTTAGCTAACTTCTGTCTGTTTCTGGTTAGCCATCTGGTAAATAGATAATATAATTGCCTCCTTTATAGGCTCATTGTGGGGCTTAATTATTGAAAGTCTTTAAGATATGTCAAGGTTCTTGGTGGAGAGTTGTGCAATCCATTAATAAATAATAATGGGAGGAGTGCTAAGATGAGGAGATGCATAAAGCTGAATTGTTGCATAAGAGAAACATTAGTCCAACTGAGGCAAGAGGAATATAAGCAAGTGATTAGTTGATATGATGTGAAAAGGAAAGGAGCAAAATCACTCACTAATTGTACTAGAAAATTTAGAGAAAGAAAATGGGATAAGTTGAAATGACAAAAAAAGTAAACTTGGACAAATGGAAAAGGACAGACCTGGCAAAACAGAGTAAGTTATGTGTCAGTGGAGAGGTGTTGAGATTGGACTGAGCCAGGAAGCTTAAACTGACTGGCAGGAGAACTTCTCCGTGCTTTACAATTCATGTTTCATTCTGTTCCAGTTCGCTCATTTCTTTACAGTGTAGCTTACACAGATTGTCCTAATGGATGGCACTGCCCCAGGGCATATGCCCTCCTCTGTCTCGTCTGAAGTGGGCGGCATCTCAGGGAGCTGACAGCTTCCCCTGGATGTGTGGCATTTCTGGGACAGAATCTGCACAGACATCTCCGTAACAGCCTAAGGGAAGCAGTGTTGAGTCCCTTCACCAACCTGATCACGCGCGGATTACATCATACGAACTAATTCATTTCCTAAGCATAATTGCTGTAAGTGATCCATTGATTGCTGTCTGACACTCAGCTTCGCCGTTCTCATTTCCCAGATGTTTCTGCATTTGTCATCACTCTCAACCCCGTTTTGTCAGAGATAGGACATCGTATCTTGAAAGGACATGGTCCTACCACAAAGCAAGAATTATATCAGAAAAGCACAGTAGAGAACCCTTGTGTTTAAACAGCCTTGTCACAAATTTAATAGTTCACAAATTGAAGACAATTAGCTTACTGTTTATGGAGTTCTCATGGCAAAAGTTGTTTTATATACTGGATTTCTTTATTGCAAAAGCCATGCACTTTAGATAATATGCCATCAAACAAAACCTTGCCCTGACATTTTTTGAAGTATCCTAATTTTTTTTTAAGAATAATAGATATTTATATAAAGGGTGGGGTTTTTTTGTCCTGTAAGTCCTTGTTTGAACTGAAAATTTTTGGATAAAGTTGTGTTTATAAACCCACTAACTTTATCTTCTGCTTGTTTCACACAGTTTTTAAGTTCTTGCCTCTTCCTATTTTAAATATAGTGAGTACCCATTGGAGCTGTCACTGGATTCAGTTCTCCATCCTCTATTTATATTTAGCATTATAAAAGAAACACAGTGATGTGAATAAGGAGATGCATTAGTCTGCACAGTAGGAACTCAGAGATCTTTTTTTCAACCTTTATAATGAAACCAAAGTTTCATTATAAAGTCCCTACCAAAGAAGGGACCTACCTCTCTGATTAATTTATTAGGAATTACCTTGTTTCCAAATGCACAAAAGTAGTACATTCAGTAGGCACAGTACTTTTTATGTCAAAAACATTGAGAGATGGAAAGACAACCAAAGTTTACGAAAACAACCCTTACACTAACGTTTTACTACAGCATTCCTCCTTTACTTAAAAGGTACAGTCTGGTGGGGTTAAGGGGATGGAGGCACGTGGACAAAAGATCTTTTCAACCAATGTTGGTGGGCTCTCCTCCTCTACCATGCAAAGTTAACCTGTGATTTTCAAGAATATTTCAACCATACTGAGGAATGCCCCTCAAAAAAAGAGGAGTCATTAGGTATAACAAAGGAAAATACCAACCAGCATGAAAGAGAAAAAGATGGTAGAAGGAGGACCTCATGGTTGTTCTCCATGTTGCTGAGTCCATGGCACACACTCTGAGATATCCTGAGCAGCTAAATGATTTTGTTCTACACAGTAAATTTTGAAAAATGATTTGGCCTCCTCACTTGGTGCTCAACACCGGGTCTTGCTCAGTCATGCTCTTAGAAGTATGGATTACTCAGAAAAATTCCATGCCTTTTAGCAATAAAATATTAAAGAGGAAAACTGAGCTTACCTTCTGTCACTGCACTACTCATTTGCCTGTTACTGACAGTGAAGGTGCATTGCTTCCAACAAAACTTGATTCCAGCTTTCATGTTTTTTCTTGAAAAAGAAAGCAGGTGGATCCTTGATCTGTAAAAGATAAATGTTATTTTGTTTTAGTCTGTCTGACCAGTCCGTCAGTGAAAGCTATTCATCTGCCGTGAAAATGTGAATAGTGCACCATGAATTTGCTAACATTGCATCTGCCATTACATTTTTCTTTGATAGTAAGTGAAGCATAATAAACCTTGATCTTTTTTATATGCTGTTTTTTGTTTGAAAAGTATGATTCACTGGTTATTTGCTACTACACAAAGTTCCTCTCCAGAATCATATTCTGCAGTCACAACAAATTTCTTCCTTAGATTCAACAAAACCCATTATTTATTGTTCTTAGAAAATAATAACCTAACAGAGAAAACTCCATGTGAAAATTTTAGGCCCACATTTTCAGTGCTGACACCTGCTGAGTGATGCATCAGAGTAAGAGGGCCTATTATCACCATAAGAACTCAAGAAAATTCTTTCTGAATCCCAGTTAATCTCTTCCTTTTCAACAGCTTGAGATATATGAATGTGATGAAATTCTGTGTTCTTTGTGAGAGAAAATGTTTTTATTTTCATTCAGCAAATAACAATCTGCAACACCCAATGACATTAAAGATTATTTGTCTTTTGAGTGCTCCATGGAAGTAATTTGAACACACCTGTGTCACAACTTTTCAACCTAAAAGCTACATCGGTGATCTTTTACACACACACACACAATCAATCATTTAGGGGCTGGAAAAGTATTCTTAGACCTTTCACTGCCAATGAAAAGGAATTTTCCTAAGAGTACACATTTCACTAAGTCTGCTTCACAAATAAAGCATAATATTGAACTGCATTTTTGCTATAACACACTGATGACTCACTGTCTCCTCTTACGCTTCTTCCAGAAGAACAAAAAAGGCAAGGAGAGCACCCGTCAGCTCTTGTCTTTCACTCAAAGTAGATGAAAAACTGTTAATTGTATCACATATTTCTTTCTTTTCAGATGTTTCTTTACATTATATTTGGGAGCTTTCCCCTACGATTTGGGTAAGATTCTTCACTTTTCTAAAGAAAGGGAACACAAGAGGAAGAGGAGAGGGTCCAAGCTAACAGGGACACAAGTGAGCATACACGTGGGTGCAATCCAATTCAACAAACAGGTTTCAGCTTGTGCATTCTGCTGTATCTCAGCCAGGTAATGGATTCGCAATAACAGACGTATTATGAACCCAACCCAGTACCTGTCATCTGTGCACAGGGGAAATAACATTAATTAAATAAAATCACGACAGAAAATAGCAGTAATGATCCCTGTTAAATATATTTTGCCTGTATATAAGAAAGGCAGTATGAGGATTACTTTGACTCCACTGCTCTTTCCAATGCTGACATGTATGTGAAATAGATTAAAAAATGAGATCCGTTTCTCTCACTGCAACACTGAGATTCCTTTGTAAAATAAGTGTGTGGAAACGTTAGTTTAATTTTTGTTTATATATATTATTATACTCCACATGTTTTCTTTTTATCTTGATCAGTAGAAAATTATGATCTATTATATAGGAATATAACTTATTATAAGGACACAAAACAAGTAGATACATGACATGCTGAGTAATGCCACATATAATTACTGGATCCAATAAAAATTAATATACTTCCAATGTTTCATGTAGGAAACACTTTTTCAACACTGTGCTAGTAATTTTTTGCCCTCCAAAAATTGTCAGTTCTGATGAATACACTCTCTAGAGGGAGACTCTAACTGTATTTATAAGTAAGCAAACAATGATACACTATTTTCTTAATTGATTTGAGTCAGGAAAAATATTTGGAACAGCTTAACTCACACAGTAGGTACATTGTGAGGCAACTTCCACCTATTAAAACACTGAAACATCATAATTTAAATAGTAACAGAGGCTTATACAAGTGAGCTTTTTTGCTCAGTTAAAAATCAAAATACTTGCATGGATTCACAGTCAGATATTTCAGTTTTTCCTTTCATCTATCAAAAACTCATGACCTCTTTTTCCCCTAATGTAACTTTTTGTAGTCAGAGCAGCATCAAGAACAAGAGAGAAAATCATCTTTATAAACTAAAGGCCCCATCTGCCTTATATTTCCAAATTATTATGAATATTGTCATGTAGCTTTCATTTTATGGCAGCACCGAGGACATCGAGCTCCGAATGAGTATTTCCTTCCACAACGACAAGTACAAACAACAGAAAAGCAATCCTTGCTCCAAAGCCATTACATCTAAACAAGTCATTAAAAAAAGTAATACTGATCATTATGGCCTGTGTGCAAGGCTGCATTTAAATTCATCAGCAGATGCCACACCAAGCAGTGTGCAATCATAAATTGTTACATAATCTGCTCAAGGACACGAGACCAACACTTTTGATCCACAGTTAAGGGACTGTGGCTGCAATGGACTGTACTTGAGAAAAATTAATTTACAGAATGCTTTGGTCTGGGCCTGACTTCTGTGGAGTAAAGGCAAAACATAAATATCTTCTTGCAGGGGCATGCAGCTATGACAGTCTTTAATTTTAAGGTGCACAAAACTGAACTACCTTAGACTGTTACCAAATTCCTAGTGTGGAATAGATCTGTTCAGAATATTAATTGGAGCTTGTGTATTTTCTGAATTTCAGCAGGTCTGCAAAGTTTCACTTCAATAACATTGTTATCATCGAACTGCACTGGAAAAAGGAAAAAAAAAAAAAAGAAACAAGGGGATATTTATAACTTTAAAATAAGTCTTGCTACCTGAGTTTCAGAATTATGTGTACTTTTTTTCTGAGTAACCTTGACTTTGTGGCCAAACACAATATGTAAACTAGTCAGATTCCATAATAATTACGTGGACTTGTAAATGCCATGCTTGCTTGTGCAGTTTTACAGCTTTAACTCATAGTTTCAATATGGGGGGGGGGAAGTAGTGTAGAAATTTATGCTAATTTCTCATCACCAATAAATGATGTTTCCTTCAACAATGAGTTTCCTTAATTTACTAGGCTTTTCACATGTAAAGGCTCAACCATTGGCCATTCTCACTTCAATAACCACAAGGTACATGTCATGGGTTAATAAAACCTATCATCTATGCCAGCAGAACACTATGAAACATCCAGCATCCATCAGTTTTGAAAAAGCTAAAAAAAAAAAAAAAAAAAAAACACAAATGATTTGCTGTAGATTTAAAAGTTAAAAACCTTTTTTGAGCTTAAGAGGAAATTTGGTCATAAAACTGAGGAAGGTTTATGGCAGAGAGCTGTATTGATATCTGTACTTATGTTCTTATCAAGAACCATTTCTTGGAATTAGACAGTGGTGAGTTCAGATAAAGAAACCAGACCATGTAGTTCATAATGCTAAACAGTAACAATTACTTGCAGAATCTGTCTCCTGTGAAAGATAGCACTGGTGTTTCAAAGCCATGATCATTTTAGCTCTGATTTACTCTTACCACAGTGTGTGTCGGCCTACTTCTGAACAGTTCTGAAAAGTGACTGGGCCTATAAAATATACTCTGCGGGCCTCATATGAGTCTCAGTGTAAACAACAGAACTTACAACTAATTGCCTTTTAGATAAAGCTGACTTAAGCAATTGAGATAACACAATCCTACAATACTCTGGATGGAACATACTAAAACTGTGAATTAATAAGTCAGCTGATATTGAGCTCCAGATGTTTCTTACTCTGGCAACGTTCCTTAAGTGATGATAAGCAGATTTACATACTTAACTAATATGTTTATTTAAAGAAAATTTCCAGATCCAGACTAACATCCAGATTTCTTATTTGGCTTCAGATCAAAAGACATACTATCAAGAAGGACGGCTTCCAGGAAAACCTTTTCAACATCTGCTTAGAACTAAACAACAGATATTCGATTTTCTGCAAATTTAATTTCAGGCAAAATTTTACTTCATCCAATAATTTTTATATCCTCATGGCAGCCTGACCTAGTCATTTTACATATTCAAATCTCAGAATACAGCTTGTACACTGGGAGAGACAGCAGTTGCTAAGAAGAAACTCTTTAGTTTGTAGTTCACGTTTAAAATTGCTATAAGCAATTTCACTTTGAGTGAAACAAAAGCTTTTTAGAAGCAAAGCCCTCCCCTCACCAATAATATCAGTGACTTAAAGAGGCAGGCTCAAAACATTTAATATGTTCCTTTTAATCTAAAAAAAAATCAAGTTCAAGCACAAAAAATTAAGCTCTAATTTTTCAAAAGACTGAGGAATGGAAAATAAAGTTAACATTACTGAGTCATAGCTGGTATTCTTTGAAACTCTCTTAAAAGAAGTGCTTATTGTTGCATATAAGGCAAACTAAGAAAAAGACCAACTCTGAGAAAAAAATTTAAGAGAAAATACTTAGAGGAATTGATACGGTTCCAAATTTCTTCCCAGGTTACAGAAAGGAAAACACAAATATCCTGGGAGGGAATGTGTATATTTCAGGACAGAGCAAAAAGAACTGACCAGGAAATACAAAACTTGGACTTCATTTGCCAAATTAATTATTTGAGGAGAGAAGTCAAATAAAGAAAAGTGTTTTCAAATAAGTTGAGCACTCATACAAACTTCTACTGAAAGCCAAGATAATGATTATATCAATATAAAACAGTTAAATGTGAATCAATTTATTATACTAGTAAATATACAGACTGTTTGAGGAATGATGCCAAGGATTAGGAGAGTAAAAACTACCCAGTTTTTCTTGTGTTTCACTGGTGTACATGAGAGAACAGGAAATGCACCTACCAGGAATTTGGCACAGAAGAAAACCTTCTGGATGTGGATAACCCTCTGACACAATTGGTCTCTGGTACCTCACACCCACAGCTCTTAAACATACGTGGTAAAACATGTAGGTACAGGAAAACTGCTAATCCAAATCACCCTGCAGGGCCATGGCAGATTCAAAAATATAAAAAAACAAGAACACTCTATTCGCTGAACACACCGATTTCCTTACTTTAGAAAAAGAGAATGTACTTCTACACTTCATTTGTTGGGGGCGGGGGGGAAAGATGGAAAAATGTGACAGGAACATTCCCTAAGTTGTACTTATAAATTAAAAGGAAATAAAGGGAAAACAACGTTTATAACTTTATTAAGAAGTGGGTGGTGGTGTTGTTATTTTTTCTTTTTTAACTGGCATTGAGACTTTGGAATATCTGGGGTTCACAGTACTGCTATCAGATGGAGCCAGACTTTCCCACTGAGATTCGTTTTGCCACTGAATCCTTTCACTCCATTCATTTTCACCTTGAAGACCATGGCTTTTCCCTTCTTAAAATCTGTACACAGAACTTCTATTTTGATTTAGCCTAACGCCTAGTCTCTTTGCCTTATTGCTTTAATTCCTCTTTGCTCAACTGCCGAATTAATGCTAAATTAAACGGCCCATAGTATATCCAGCCCCATGTGCCTGAGTGCAACAGCAAACAGAAACCTTTAGGGAAGCTGGCAAATGGTCCAATTATTACATGAACTTCAAAAAGGGGCTTCTGTCAAGATTAGTTTCCCGAATGCATTTTGTGTGGTGTCACTGAGAAGGCATTGCCATACAGCCTAAATCTGACCATGGAGCCATTTGGGGTAAGGTCTGTGCAGTGCCAGTGCAGGCAGAAACAGGGTGGCAAGAATTTGTGCTTGCTCTCTGCCGAAGACCTGCTTTGCTCCAGGATCTGCTCTCTTGCTTGAAACCCTGCGAAGTTTCCCAGAACTATCTGGGTCATGAGCACATCCCACTTCAGTTTCTGCCCCATCCTTTGGCATCTAATGTGGCACCAGCTTCCAATCCCCTGAGCAAAAGCTGCCTGGGTTTTGCTATTTTCTAGAGAATATGCCTGCTTTAGTCTACCCTTTGTACTAACATCCTTGGAATTATCCCCTTGCAGGGCAATTGGGTAGTAATGCAATTATAGATATCAAAACCTTCACCAAGGCACAAGTGAACATGAAGGTAGTACGCCATTGGAGAAATGCCTATTTGAGCAAAACTACCCAGCTCTAGTTCTGTCACTGTATAAAAACCCCCCAAAGCAGACAAAAATGCATATTTCTAAAGGTTTGCTTATTTGAGTGCACCCCAAGACACGATGCTGCCTGTTCCATTTTGCAAACTCAGTCAGAATTCAAAGATGTGCAAAGCCACATATAATGAATCTGATCAAATGCATTCAGGTACCAGAGTCATTTATCTTCTTGTGTCCAGGCCTCACTCCTAAAGGAAAACAGAGCTCTTCTCATTGCAAGCCATAAAATATTTCCTTCTAATTATCCTGACATCACTAGACACATTTGGTCTCTCATAAATTAGTGTAAATCATGTGAATATCATTTATCATAAAGCACATGTCTGCAAGGTACAGTAAAAGCTTCTTTTCTCCCTTCTCAAGCAATGAGAAGCATTTCAGTTGGTCCAGTTTAACACTGGCCTAACATTCAATTACCCAGCACAGCTAGTCTGCTCTATTACAGACAGCTGCATATAAACCATTCAACATGAACACAAATAGATTCAATGGAAGCAACAAGAACTGCTATATAACATTTCCAAAACTATTTAAGTGATAGAGGAGCTGTATTCCCATTTTCACAAGTGAATTAAGACACATAAGAGGTTTTGAAAATTGTAATAGTCTGACAATAATTAAGCATTTGTGTGAATTATACCTTTCATCTCCATTTAATTATTCACTTTTACTCACTTTTGTGATTAATTAGATTTTGTTTTGAAACATGATTCCTAACAGCTTACTGCTTGCAGTGTAGACAGGTTTATATAAGTCCCCTGATGGGGCTCAGAAGAAATACAGCTTGTAACATTTGCCAGAGGAGTCAAAGCAGGAGAAGGTGCTTATGGTGGTGGTCTTCTACCCCTAGAGGAAGGACAGCTGTGAATCAGGAATGGAAACCCATAAAAACCTTGTAAGTAAGAAGAAATACTTCTTTTCCCAGGTTTCAGTAAGGGAAGGCTGCAGGTGCTGTTACTTTTTAGAAAAGAAAAGCTTTGCAGAGCGGAAAGAAAAAACTTGTGGTCAATAAAAGCAACTTTTTCAACTATGTGCTGTGGGAAATGGGCACTTGGAAGGCACTTAGGCCGTCTGATCAAAGAATCAAATATTGTAGGGAGGAATTCATGTCATAAACGGCAAAGAAATTGAAATGAGAATTTTACCCTAAAAATTTTACTATTTTACCCTAAAACAACAATGGAAAGTTATAATATCAAAAGCTGGGCCGGGTGGGGTGGGGAAAAGAGGGGGTGTGTGGATGAAGGGTGTTCTTCCTGGCTAAGGCAGGGAGGTTTCCTGCAAGGTCATGGACAGCTCTGGCAAACAGATACAAAACAAGCAGCGTGCTGAGGTGACTGTGCTGAAGTTGAGAGAGAAGGCTGCACCAGAGATACAGGTGTGCTCTGTCTGCTTCCCTTCTTAATTAAATTCATGACTCCTCAAAGCTGCTCCACAGTTACGGAAGAACTCCGATCATAGCGCAGTGTCCCGTGTGGATCTCCCTAATCTCTGCATGGAGTGAACAAGCCTCCCCTTCCTCCCCTGCCTTGAACATAATTCCCTTGTTCTTTCCATTACTTTGTTTTTATTGCTGTAGGTGCTTTATTGCTGACAAAGTCTGAAAATTTGAAGTGTTAAAATGGAAATGAAGATAAAAGAATTTAACAAACCAAAGGGATTTCAATATCAACCTGATAGTTTTCCCAGCCTGACATGCTAATAAATGAGTGTTCCTTTAGTATTATAAAAGTCATCAAGCCATGATAAGGGAGACAAAAATCACTTCCAATCTCACGTGGGGACTTGCAGCTAACAGCACAACTACACACTATACTATACCAGAATATACCAAAGCAAACATTAGGAGGGTTTTTATTTATATGTATTTTGTCTATGCAGCAGTGTCAGAGTTGACAGCTCAAAAGACTGTGTATTCCCAAACTCCTACTTTTAATAATCTGTAAACATGATTGAAGGAAGCAGTAAGAAATCTAATAAAAATGAATGCAGAAAGGATTAAGGAGACAGCTTCATGACAATTTACAGTTCTACATAGCAGTCTCTTGCTAGGAGTTGTGATAAGACAAATCTTGTTTACAGTGTGTTAATCCCATGTCCCAGTAATGCTGGTATGCAATGGATTCAACTCTTCTTTAAAAGAATGGAGATGCTTTTTCATTAAACAAACAGCTGCAGGTAGCAGCAGCCTGAGTGAGAGAGTGGAAGGTCAAGGGTTAGTTGAGATTACATTTTCCACTGAGCCATTCACTTCTGTCTCCTTCAGAAAATGGTTGATGGAAGTTGTTTGGATGTAAATTATAAGTAAACCTTTATTTGAGCTTTTCTGGGTCAATGATTGACTTTTATTGTTCAGGTTTTTCATATACTAGAGATTTATGCATTTTCTATGACTAAAGAGCACTCTTACATTGTAAAATATCCTTAGCTGTGGACAGTGTGTTTATATAATATCAGGTACTCTCCTAGATCAATTTCCACTATGAATGTAAAACTTTGTAATTCTCTTTGCAGAGCCAGTAAAAGTTCATGGACTATTACCTTTTTATCTCTGTATAGGTGTTAGGTCCTGCCACTGCTTAGCCATGTCCAATCACTTCAAAATATTAGCTAATTAGACATTATCTAAGCTCTTGCCCTCAAAAGGTAATGGTTTGACCCAGATAGGACATATGCCTGGATCTCAGAAGCCAGATTGCATTTCTAGATCTGATATTTAATTCTCTCAACACTCTAGACAGCTCCCTTCATTTTCTGTGACTGTTTAATCTTCAACCTTTCTTACTGTCTTTGTCAACTATAAGAGTTCAAACACTCTTTTTCCATATAAACACCACTCCTATTTTGTTTTGCAGCAATATTCTACTAAACAAGAGAATTATAAAAATAATTTCTAAAGTTTCAAGAACCCCATGCATAAACTGACCTCTTCAGTTGCTGTTTACTGGTAATAATCACCATTCTTCTGCTGCAGGGTTTTCCTCATACATTTGAGAATTTGAAAATACATTTTTCTCTGGGCTGCACTTTACATCAGTAAGGGAAAGTTAGTTATCCTTTGTCAGCTTTTATTCTCTTTCTGCTCAGGTTGTTCTTGGAAACAATAATCCAAGTTTCTTGTCTTTCTGCCGTTTGAATGCCTGCATTCTGCATCCACTGCTAACCAATCTGAGGGACATGAAGCTGTATTCTGTTTAATCACATCTGTCATTATAGGAGGTGGTCACCTTAGCAGAAAGATCACTATAATGGGTTGCTAATGGGCTATTAAGGGGCTTTCAAGTGTCAAGACGATCATCATAAGTAAGAACTGAGAGCCATTTTTTATTTCTGTTTAAAATTAATTTTTCCCCAGTAATTTTGTGGATTATTAATGCAAGGTTTGTGCACCTCAGGAACTGCTTCATGGTTTCTTACCATATGCTATGCAAATTCAATAATTAACTCTTGACTGCACAATTTAAAAACAAGGTGCTACTAACTCCATTTAGGGATGGGGAAAATATCAAGCTGAGCAAGCATTCTGAAGGGAACAATTAGATTATATACTTAGAAAGGGTCATGATTTGATCAGAGTTTTCAAAATTACCCTAAGACACACACAGTTATAGTCCACAAACATTTTTAAATGGCACCAACATGCAAAATATCTGTAACCGCAGATCTTTCTTTTGCATTGCTTTGTCCTCAGATGAATTTCTGGATACAAACACCTCTGAGAGCTTTGCGGGCTATAATCAAAGTGTTCCACATTGTGCCTAAGCTGGTGCTCTCAGAATTTATACCCTTTTAAAAGCAGGAAACGTAGAAAGTGACACTAGATATTCAGATGTGAAATACTGAACTCATCTTTGCTTATATGACAAATGGAAAGGAAGAAAGCAGTTCTTTCCGGTTATACTTTTGTCAAACAATTTGACTTTTATGTTAGATTTTGCTTAGGTATAGTTCCCAGTTTCTTCTGAGTTGAACAAGTACTCTTCACTGACAGACAAAAGAATAAAGAGGTTTATCTGCACTTAGACCTTTCAGCTTTATAGGTTGTGTTTTCAAAGTTGTATTCACACACACAAGTAATATGTATACAAAGCTTCTTTTTTTTTTCCCCGCTCAGCAGAACACTAACTCTCAAACACATCTTTCCAGTTAAACACTTCTGACTTCTTTTGGATCTGCCTCCTGATCATCATGGTTAGTGTGCCCTATGTTTAAAATGTCTTTCTGAAGTTGTTCTTGTGATTCTTCCTGTATTTTCTGACTATCTGGAGTCGGCCCACGTTGCATCTCTTCCTCTCCTTTACTATTCCAGCACAACTTGGAGGATAAGTGTCAGCAGGTGTAAACAGGAAAAAGGAGACAAGTGGCACCATTATAGCATTGCTTTCACTTGAGAGGGGCTACTTTTAGAAAAAGAAAGCACTTGCAGCAACTCTTATTTGATTGGCATCATTGTCTAGTGAAGCTGGCACACCATCTTGTGAGCAGGCACAATGCCATCTGAACAGATGGGCATGTGGATAGGAAGCCAAAAGATAATGTACGAGTACCAAATGTGTGTATTGGAGGGCAAGTTTCCCAGTCAGGAACATCAGACTGGCAGTTTATAATCTTCTGCACCTATGGTTGAGGGGGATAATGCATACATCACATCTTTACGGTACCTGGGTGGGTAAACCACTCTGGAACAATAGACAGGGACCTGCAAGTATGGAATTCAGTGACTGCTGAAGGATTATTGAATTTGTAACCTCCCCTAATAACAGAGCCATGTAAAACCCCATCATGGTATCTTTACAGCTGCAAACTACGATATTGTTTCTGGCTATGGCATTGACCAAGAGGAGATAACTGAAGACCAGGTACCAGGGGCTGCACGGAAGTGTCCTCTCCAACATGTACCTCTCAAGAAAAGCTTTTTGAGATTGAATTTTCATGTGGACCATCATATTTAATAACAGTTGGACTTCATTCCATGAATCTGTGTTACATCTTTATGTAACTTATAGTTTTATTTGCCAAAATACCTTAACGAATTCTACAAGTGGATCATTCAGCATAAAAACAACTGAGCCCTTCCTTTCATTACTGTTAAACTTGCCACTTGATCAGTGTTATAAGGTAGTGGCATAGTTCTTATGTTGCCAGAAATAACTACTGCTTATTCCTCTCTTCTACATTGCTTCTGAATAGATGGACTTCTAGAATACTTGAATTTCACAGCTATCACTTCAGGCCTCCCAGATTTCCCCAAATGGAAAGAAGTACAAGCAATTTTTAAGATCTGGTCTGAAATCTTGTTTTGGCTAGAATCTGGTCTTTGTTTACTTTTGTCCTTCCAACACCACCATCACCATCACTAATCTGGTCAGCAGCAATATTATGTGGAATACAATAGAAGAAACCAAATCAGTGGCATGATAAATATTCATGAGAAGTACCAGTCAAATCAAGCTTGGCAGTATTACACATCTTCTTTAAACAGGCTTGAATCACAAGGAGAAAAAGATCACATCAAATAACGCCATGTTACACTTCAGTATGAAACCACATTCTTTAGTCCCCCGTAGCACATGTAATAGAATATAAAAAAATAAAAATAACAATAGACTGAGGAGATATAAGTTATCCTGAGAACTGTGAATGTGTATTTCTGAGCAGATACACACTGCATCCTTCCCTGTCAGCCCAGTGTATACTAATAAAATTACATTAAAGTACCCATTCATACTATGAACCCATTGCTAAATATTCTCTCAGCTGTAGCACTTTTTTGCCCCCATTAGTAACCAAAGAATAAACATGTATGTGCTTGTAATCTGTTTTCGTACCACATGGGGATTTGTAATATTTCTGACAGTTATATCCCTAGACACACCTAATGTAGGACAAGACAATGTTCCCTCTGATTCCCAAGAACAACAAAAACCTAATAACTACTTTAAGTGCTCAGTATTCCATACTAGTACAACTTCAACCACCTCATACAGCACAGATGTTTTTAATACAGATAGCACGTGATACTTGCTTACCTGTACAGACAGGACACGTCTTTGTCAGTGTGGCACCGTTGTATGATATTGCAACACAACGGATCAAACCAAAAATCCAAATTTCAGCTTTTTAATCTTGCATAGCATTTTCTCCAGTAAATGCTGCTGGATTTAAAGACTCATAGTGTACTCACGTAATTACCTCTGCTGAATACATGCATATGAAAGCTCTAAAGTTTTAATACCTCTGACTTCTTTCAAACCCTCTTTATTATACTTTTAGATATTTTAAGATACATTATTAGGCTTTCACATCTCAAGCTTTTTCCCCTGAGAACAAATCCAGCCTGCTCCATTTCCTTTCCTTTGTACATGTTTCCATACAAATACACCGAAGCACATTTTATTCCCAGTCAAAAAACCATGAAAGGGAAAATCTATGATCCTTTTTGGTATATATTGGACCATTTTGCTATGTTCTTCTGTAGTCACAGTAGAATAAGTGATAATCAATACTGATATCTGCTTGAATCTAGATGGTTTGATGGAAGTGCTTTTGAAACACATCACGGTGCCTGTGTAACTTGGCCAGCTCTTCTTACCTCTGCAGCAGCAGCGTCGTATCTAAATTATACCAATTGTTAGTGGAAATCTATTCAAGGTTACTATTAGCTTTTCAGAATACAGTTGCACCTCGCTGGTTTCTCTCATGTTAAAACTGCCCAGCTGCTTTAGCTCCTTAGCTTCAAATCGGAACCAAGCCACTGGCAAAGGCCAGCTGTAGGTGTCAACAGCAGCACGTGCAGCCCAGCAGGTTCTGGGGTTTCACTGTAGGGAGACTTTTCCTCTGCTTGCACAGTGTTCCAGACAGCCGTGCCAGTCAGAGAAGTAAATTAAAATTATGTTGCATTAAATTATTCTAGAGCACAGAGTTCTCCTCCAAGGCTGAAACACGTCCCAAACCTTATGGTCCTTGCACCTATTCAGCTTGTTTGAACAGGACGCCTCTGAGATTGTGGCTTATTGTGTATCATTCATTAGTCCCGGGTCTTTATGTTAGAAGGTGATTGCGATCACCATTTAAAGATACAAGATTTCACAAACTGGCTAGGACTGTCTTTCACTATGTGGCCTAAAGATACCAACAACTTTCCAACCATTCTGTGTGCAGACACATTATGTACCACTCCTTCTACCAAACCAACTTCAAGAGTTTCAGAAAAACAAGGTGGACAATTATTGCAGTAGTGATTCTACGTGATTTATATATACAAATACTCTCATAATGCCCTTAGCAATAAGGCATATTTTAAAGCTCATAGGATCTAGTATATGCATTCAAAACATGCTTTCTGTGCTTTCTTCTTCTGCAATAGGTTCACTTTTCTGGGGCAGAGGAGTATTAATTAAAAATATTTTTACCAATATTTTTTCACAGAAAAATGCTTATGTGAAATATAAACCCTGTTATTTTTAGTGATCTCATTTTGTTCCAAATTTATCACAGAACATTCTTTCATAATAATTCTAATGCTTTTATGGGGAGCCTGCTTGTACCTAACCCAATTTTAATTCAGTGTGAATTTGGATCTAGGTAAAGGACTGCTCACAGAGTGAATCTGCCAGAGTATAAATTGCTCAATACTAAAATGCCCACCCTCTAGAGAACAACTTCTGCAGGTACTTTATAAACAACTGCTGAGGTTACTCAACCTGTTAATTACCATTGAAAATTCAGTCTGGTATCCAAATTATGTATGTTACAAAGAATGTTTATGCCAGAGTTGTCAGCAGCAAGCTGCCTTCTACATCCCACCCCCACTGCCACTCTGCAATGCCCTTGAAACTAAGCAGATACAGTGTCAGTGAAGAATAAAATGAGGAATTCATGGGAGCAGTCACATATACTGCAGGTACACACTCTGTAACGACACACTCCTGCTCTGTAAGCAGTTCTTATACATCAGATGCTCACAACCTAAGTTACTCACCTAAAAATAACTGCCTATGTCAGGAGGTTGTAAAGCAGGAGGAACAAGTACTACTTGCACCCAAGTCCCCAAAAACCAAATGGATAAATACTCTAGCTTTAATAATCTCAACAAGCACCATTTCAGGGCACAATTACAATTGATCTACTGATGAGATTGGGTTCAGAAAAGGCTACTGACGAAAATCCACACCTCAGGATAAAGTTAATGAGGCTGTCGAGGGAGCAGCAGGGGCAGATTTAGTGCCAAAAATGCACCAGTGACACTAGAGAGCCGAGGAAGGTGAAGAAAAAGCGGCACTATGTGATTAGGAACAGTGCAGCTCAGTGACAGATAGATTTAGACCTCTTAAGTTCAATAACCACATGACAAAGATTGTTAAATCAATTCATAAGAATTATACTGAATCCTGACTAAGATGCACATCAGACAAACAGCACAGCATTTAGAGTTAGGAAATATAAGTAGTCAAGAAGGTAATCTGTGTCACATGAAATATGAACAAAGAAAGGGCTCTCAGACTACTTGTAAGCAGTTCAGTGCCTTCTTGCTGAGCTATAGCAAATTTCTACTGTCATGATGATGAAGACACCCTGGCATTCTTTCCCTGGCACTTGAAATGGACAGCACAGGAACAATGGCAAAGGTTTTTGAATTCATAAAGGACCTTTAATCAGGATACACTCAAAGCTCAACACAAAATTTCCAGTTCTGTTTCCTAAGGCTTTTGAATAAAATTTGATTCCCATTGTGCTGGGGGTAAGAAATAAAGAAATGTGGTGGAATGTGCAGCAAATCATTAAGTTATAATGGCTCATTTACATTACATGCAAGAGGTCATGGCAGTGGGTGCTTCCTCACAAACCTTGAGTCCCCTCTAAGTTAAACAAACCAGGTTGGAAAGTCCATGTTGGATCTTGTCAGTATAATGCCAGAGCGAGTCCGTTTTCTTAACTCCCTGTGGATATGGATATATCCAAATACCACACAATGTATTCATTCTGTGCTTCAGTCAAACAGTTAAGAAAGAATGGGAAATGTTTTTTTTTTCATAATTCTTTTAAGCTTCTAATCTGCTTGTCTTCTTATCTTGACCAAACACCAGTGGTGCCCAAGGATGACAATCTGCTGTTTGGTATAGTTACTGAACTACAAATAAACAAGGCAGTCAAATTAGACAATGAAGTTATTCAGATTTCTCAAGTCCTGAGATATCTGTAAGTATCTTCCAAATGGCTTAATAATCTAGGTCAAAGTCACTGCAGAAAAAATTCAATATTGATAAATTAAAACTAATGTACATTGTGGAGGCGAAGGAAATTAGTCATTCATCTTAGCAAGTTCTGAGCTGATATAATCCAGGAAAGGCACCTAACTAATATTGTAAAGACCTAAAGGATGGCCTGTAGCAGGAGCTCATAAAAAGGAAAAAAAAAGTTTTACTATATAAGGAATAGAACGAAATAATGAGGATTAAAACTTGTATAGATTTTCTGCACTCATAAGCGATATTCAAGAAATGGGGTTCACAGAAACAGACAAATATGATGGAAGGGGAAAAAAACCTCTTAGATAAATTGCCTTTTAAACTTATTTTGTTTATTTTCTTGAAAAGAAGACAAATAGGAACAGGCATGACAAAAAGTGTATTAAGAAGTAATGAAAGCTATAAAGAAGGTCAACTGGGAGCTTTTCTTCTTCTCTTCCATAATACAACAAAATGAGTTAGTTATTAAATTGAAATGGGGCAAATTAGGAACTGATAAAAGGAAAATAATTTTTCTCACACAACACATAATTAGATTTTGGGACTCATTGCCATGACATTTTGCTAAGGCCATAAATTAAACAAGATTCACAGAGGGATTAGATTTCACATGGATAAATTCCTGAGATACATAGTGGTTGAAACAAAGAATTTTACTTAATGCTGACAAAGAATTATTTGAAGTGATTTAAAACTCCGTGTTTCAGATATTAAGACAAACTTAGTGAGCAGTTCACAGATGACCCCTATTAGTCAGAATGCTGAACTAGAGCTCTCCTTCAATACAGTAATTCCCAGGTACTCATGTTTCAAACATTATTCTCCATGGATATAAAGCTGAAGGTATGAGTTTACACTGCCCAGTGGATAAAGACAAGTTTGGGGTCAGGGAGCTGAAGGGAAGGGGATAACTCAGGAGCCAACTAAGGGGCTTCCCAGTTACTGCTGTTTGAGGTTTACAGCCACAGCTGAGGAGAGATTCTGTATGGAAGAATCTTGCACAGATTTTTTTTTTTTGCATCCTCCATCTCTACCAGCTCCTTTTACTGTCATTAGATCACTTTTAAATGCTGATCATGAAACAGTCCAATATGGCAGTTGTCATACTAGAAAGTACAGTGATTACTTTGTTAAAAATCTGGAAAAATGTGATCCTGCATGTGAAGAACAAAGGTCTGCTACATTTCTTTCCTAAATATTGAGGTCACAGGGCCCAGAAAGGTCATTGCATGTCTCTCTTTTTCAGTGGCAGTGGTGCTCAAGAATGACGTTTGGCCATTCTAACCAAACAATATGCACAATTTACAGTGGTTAACCCAAAGAGTATTTTTCTTCTGAGTGGAAAAATAAAACACTAATTCGTATAGGAAAGGCGATAAGTAGCTGCTTGAACAATTTATCACAGAACATAAAAATGTTTAAATCAGACCATTTCAGTTACTGAGAGTAACTGAGCCATTTATGGAGGCAATGGCAAGAGAACAGCACAGGAACTAAATGGAATGGAATCAGGGGAAGAAGAAAAAGGGGGAAGAGTTGACAATTGCAAGGACAGATTGAAAACTGGAGAGATGCTATGACTGACAGTTTGGCCTAGCAGGAATACAGAACTTTGACAAAATAAAAGAAATATCTCCTCACAAGTGTACAGAAAGTGTGTATTAGACAATCTTTGTTGGCCTATGCTCAGTGATACGATATATGTCAGGTGTTTAGGTCCACAGAATTTCATTTCTTTTTTCTCTTCTAATTTACAATTCTTCATTGAACTTCAGTATTGATTTACTTCCAAATCACATACTGTACCTGCCTGCACTATTGCTTTTTAGGTAAACGCTAACAACACTACAAGATGGAGCTGATCCAAAGTGTTTGCTAATTCATCAGTAGTGGGAAACCTACGTGTTTTCAAGCAATGCAAATTGGTTTGGCTTCTGCACAGCTCCTACTTTTTTCAAACACTGATGGCAAAGAACATTTCCCAGGATTCATATCAAGTATTCATTTTAGCAGCATTAATTTATGATGTATGTTATTCCATTCTACCCTGTGCAACATGACTTATTCAAAAAGCAAGCAATTTTCCAAAGTAAATACTCATTTTCCATTCTAACAGTGATGCTCTTTGTGGATTTTAGGAGAAAGGGGCAGAGTCTGGAAAACATCTTTTCTACAGTTTTTTTTCTTGGGGATCAGTCATGGTACTGCTAGGATATTTTAAATATCCATCCCTTCCCACAGAATTTTAAACCTATCTGTCACTCTGTATCTATTGTAGATGCAGTATTGTTCAGGGACTACAATAGTAGTTCAGGGACAACTGAAATGCAGGGGGGGAAAGCAGGGTGTTTGAGGACAAAAAACATTATTTTGAACTAAACATAGTCTATTAAAATTTGCAGGAAAAATGTTTAGACTGCATTTCTAAAAAAAAAAAAAAATCCTTTCAAAAATGCCTTTTATCCTTAAATTGAACTTTTATCTCAAAATTATTAATTAACTGCCAAAGAGAAGGCAGAATACAATAATTCTGTATCATGAGTACTCATACTCTATCTGTTTTGGGGACTAATAATGTAAGATCAGTTAATTAAACACCCTCTTAAAAGAAATGCTTGAATGAATTTTTAATTTACTCAGTGTTACTAGCACAGCTCTTAATAGACCAGTGCTCTGTAGTTTGTATCTAAACAGAATTTTCAGAGTCAAAATTATTCCCTCCATCAACTAAGAGGTAAAAGTGTGTGGGAGCATGTATGTGTGTGTCTGTGTAAGGGGGAAGGAGTGCAGTGTCATGTTGGGGGCTGTAAATGATCACCAAAACACATCTCGAAAATACAGCAAGAACTTCCAAACAATTTTTTCTAGCTTGTTGATACCACTAGATAATGAGTATTTCTACTTGATATTTTACACCAGAGAACTTCAAGTACTAGGCAAGATAATTATATACAAGAGCAGTGAAAATGCATTATCGTGACATGATGAGAAGCAAATCATGCAGCTGTGAAAAGGCAGGTGTTAGGGTATCTCTGCACATAAGAGAAGCCAAGCAGGTGACAAAATCAAGCCTTATTATCACACAGGCTATAGTATATTACTGTGCATTATATATCTACAGTATATGTAGATATACTCTATTATATGCTAGTTCTTCTCATAAATGGTGTCTTAAAATTGGAACACTTAAGCCTCCACTTCAGTTGATGCTGGAAAAAATATCTGATTTATTAATTTACTGATATAAATAGTATGGTAATAGAAACTGGTGAAGAAAAGCCTTGGTATTATTCTGTGCATTAACACTGTGATGGAGGACACACTCAGTACAAGAAGGGTAAAAAGGCATTATAGGCATGAAGAACATATGTTGTGACAATTGTTCTAATAAACCTACAACCAGCTGATTACTTACGATGTTTTTAGAAAGATTAAGAGGCCATTTCTCTACCTGCATCAGTGAATCAGTGAGGTTATAAGCCATTGATACTCCTGTAGTATTTGTCTGTTAGGAATGATTACCTGGGAACACTCGTGCAGGGCTGCTACCACACACTCCACAGTCCCGGCGTCAATCAGTAAGGTGAACTGTAAACTTGAACCCCAAACAAGCAGCCTCTGTTTGAACTATCTAAATAGACCAAAAAAAAATTTCATTTGAGATAAGAAAAGTAAGAATGAAAGTCTACCAAAAAAAAAAATAATAAAATAAGTCTACAAGGGTCAACAAATCAGAACACACTGCTCTTTCATTTTCACACTAACTACAGCTTGTGTGATGCTGGCACTAGTCAGCATAAGCAACACTTGGAAATTTTCAGAAGACAAATTGCCTCCTGCAAGGTGACATCAAGGTGGTGTATGGAATTTTATATATAAATTTTACTTCCTGAAAATATATTTGAAGTATGGGCCAGAAAATGTACAGGAGCTCTGTACTGAAAAGCAAAACCAACCTGAGCTTGCGCATGAATTTGTATATATAGATAAGACATTCTTGAGCAGTAGGCATTTCTTAGTGATTACAAAAACTTCTACTGATAATTCAGTTAGTATAGTGTGTATAAGTAAATATTATGTACGGTTTTAAATTATTCTCCCTGGTCAAAAATTTAGTTTCTGGAAAATTCATACATGATAGCATTTTCAAACAATGGCAGCACCTTCCAACAGATGTTTCAAAATTCTACTCAGCAATAACAATTATCTCTGTTTAAAAATTCTTTTCTGTACAACCAACATCTATTTTTTTTTTCATTTTGAATAAGAGAAGCAGACTAAGCAGCTTGCAACTTTTTTGTTCTCTCCACTTATTTTTCTGCTTTTAACAATATTATTTTAATTCTATAAAGCAAACGTAGGTTTTGCTCGGCAGTGTTTGCAAAAATGCATGCTGAAGGAACTGGTTTACATCAGCTCTTAGCTTTTTCATAAAGCAAACCTGATAAGAAAGTTAGCTTTCCTTTCAAAGCAAAACCTAAACTACTTAATAAAAAATATTTTCAATATTTTGAGTTATGTACAGATAATATTTCAAACCACTTAGCTATTCCTATGAAAGATCACCTTTTGAAATAACATCTAAGAAAAAACTCTCTCTCTCTCTAGACATTTTTGTTTTTAAATTCAATCCTGACCTTGAAATAAACTGAATAAATTCAGTGTGGATCAAACGTTTACTAAAATAACCCATCTATAAAGGAGGAAGCTACATAGCCATAGAAATATTTATAAATAGATGATGCATATAGAAATACAAAAAACTGATTTTGCAGAAAAAGCATGATTTTAAGAGATCTGCAGCTGTTCTCAACCTTTAGCATTGCTTATGTGAGCCAAGAGATTTTTGTCTAGTACTGAAGCTAAATTAACTTCATGGCTTGGTTTTTATCCCCTTGGGTAAACCCCTGACGTTCACAGTACCAGGCAAAAAGCTTACCCTCAATTTCATCTTCCCAAAATTGAAATGCTTTAAAAAATAAGCATAAATGTATTTCAAAATCCAATTGCTTTGGCCCCAAATCTAGCTTTTCTTGGCAGACTGCAGTTGTTTTTAATCTGAATGCTAATATTTTGCAATGTGGCATCAGAAATAAAATACTAATTTACATTGTGCCAGAGATCTATAGTATTTCAGTACTAGTCAATCAATAAATGATTAGAGTAGTGGGGTTTTTTTGTTTCAAGGGAACATTATTTGAGCTATAAAATAATACTGCAAATTATTCCGTAGATTATATGTACCGAAATGTCTAGAGCAGAACAACTGAATTCATTACAACTGTCTCAAACGGAGGGGATGCAGAGTAGAAGAAAGAGTTGTGTGACTTCAGATCAACCTGTTGAATACATGCAAGATACAGAGGTACAAAAGCTATGCTGAAAGAGGACAAATTCAATGAAATTCTGAAGTAAGGTTAAGATATTTACAAATACTTTGAAAAATTGAAAATTGGAACTATTTGCAGACTGGGAGCTTCAATTCTAACTTTTATTCCTGCCAGCATACCTTGCTGCAAGTAGGAAAAAATTTAACTTGTTTAACTATTATGTGAAATATATTATTTTTAAAGTTAGGCCATTTTTTTACAGGTAGACATAGGCAGAATTCCTGACTGGAATTTTTTTTTTTGTAGGACAATAAAACAAGCAGTAGTATTAATTATTGGATGTTGCATTTTTTTATTTAATATATTAGATTGGGTTTGATTTGTCAGAAATAAGTAACCTAATACTCACACACATCAGGCTAATAAGCCCTATGTAGTCATAATTCATGCTATAAACTGTGAGAACTAAAGGAATTTTCCCAATTATATCATGGAAAAGTACAACTTCTAACCAGGCTTACAGCTTCCTTACTAGCTGCAAAAATGTAATGAGAAAGCTGAAGGTTTCTTCTATTTAAGCAAAATGGGTTTTCACACAGTAACAGAATAATTGCAAGTGTCTGAATAGCCAGTTAAAAAGGTGATTTTGAAATACATATTTAAGATAATTTTATACACGAAAACCGTTTTCAGAGAGTTAACTTTAATTTTTCTAGGATATAGAGGACTTAGCAGGGAAAAATATACACATCTGACAGTTTTTCAACCAACAGTTTTCTCTGAGTCCTTTGGGGTTTTGAATCTAATGGAAAAACTCATCTTTTCACAATGATGTAGCTGAACTACTCTATAATTGAATGGATGCGCTACTACTTGGAGATAGATTTTTTAAAAAAGAAAAAAATACATACTTTTCCTTCTTTCACCAGTGCAAGCATGATATTCCCAGTTACATTCTTTAATAATCAGCTGTGTACTGTCCCACTTACTGGACAAGTGCATTTCCTGCTAATACAGATTTCCACCCCACATTCCTCAGAACTAATCTAGTCCAAATAGATTAATTATTCCAAGCCAGAGCCTCCATTTTCTACTAATCCAAGTCTAATGCCTTTCCTATTATTATTTACCACAGTACATTTGAGTTGGTACATCTGAGTCTCCATGAGATGTTTTGTGGATCTGCCACACAACTCGTGAAGCCAGAGCACAGCAATCTTTTAGGTCAGTTAAGGAGACTCCTTTTTGCTGTTCGCAACCCCTCCCTTGCCTTCCCAAAAAAACATGAGACCCCACTCACCAGTTCACAGAATGAGGTGGGAAAGGAAGATGTGGCTGAGGGAAGGATACATCTAATATTACAAGGGTGACATGACCCTCCTGTGCCCGCCCATGCAGAGAAGGAAAGGTGTCAGCTGGAGCCTGGAACAGAAAAGCCACACTAAGTGGTTCTGTCACAGCAGTGAGTCCCCTTCACTTCCAAACACTGGGGGAGTTAGGAATAGCCCACTTGTGCTTTATAAAGAGGAAAGAGCCAAAGGGCTGTATTAAATAGTGGTGTTACAGCATGGGAACGCGAGATTAGCACAACCTGCCTCTTTCCTTGACATCTGTAACCCCAGTGATTTAAGAATCTACTCAATAGGGCAGGGTGGGGTGGTGAAACTCATAGTGACTCTGGAGCATTTAAGCATTTAGCACTGCTACTGCAGCCAAAGACCAAAATCCTCCAGAACCAGGGGCTGGTCTTCTGCAATTTCTATAGATAGCAGTTGAGGAATGGCCATTACATACCAATAGTAACTTTAATACCAGAGTATACATATTTTCCTATTCCAAGTATTATTCTTGATTTTTTCCATTTCTCTAGTCTTTTTATTTTGCTATGTAGGGATTTACAGTATACTTAATAATATAGTTACTATGACAGTACTAGCTCACTATATGTATTTTATATGAAGTTTTACAGAGCAGAAGCTTGTCCTTTTACTGTAGATTTTTATTTTAATATTGGGACTTGGCTTGAAAAAAATTAATGACATTGTAAGGCCAAGTAGCTGACCAAGGATTACTGAGCACAGAAAGAATAATATTATCACTTCAGTGCAGGATCATAACTGAACAGGAAAAATCTCTGGAAGTTTTAAAGGCTGTCTAACGCTATAACCATGAATCCACAAGAAAATTCATTTTGGTGCACTCCATCTGTAGAATATGTACAGGGAAATGGTTTTTTCATTGGTACTTTCAGAAAAAAAAAGCCTTGCCAGTCTTCCTTACACAAGAAGTTAGTTTAACTTTCCTTTGATTTCTACTCCTTATTGTGATATATAAACATATTCAGCAGCTGGTTTAGTTTTAATTCAATTCTACAGCACAATACCAGTAATATGTGGAGCCCTACTTACCTCCCTGTTCTCTCTCTGCATAGTACTGTTGTATTTCATGTTTAGTTTGTTGATCAGACGTTTAAACACCTGATCTACTGGAGCCTGAAAAGCAGAAAAATATCTGGATCAGTGAAAGGCTGAGGCCTCACCTATTTCCCTCTCCCACCACGTAGGAATACCTGGTATCTTTTTCATAGTTGGGGTCTTTTTTACTTCAACATAGAGGATCAGAGACAAGATAAAGTGCATCTCTTGTCAGGGTGTTGGAATTCCAGTTATTGATGGAAAGATCAAATTCTAAATGGGGGAAAATTTAAATAACAATAACATTATGATGAAATTATTTTAGCTCCTATACCCAAGGTGTCTCTCAATTTATTCACACAATTCTCAGAGTTGCCCCAAGCAACGGCACCAGCCACTGGGGCATAAAAGTTGAAGAACACAATAGTCCTCAGGGAAAATTTGTCTAGAAAGTTAAGGGATATAATAGAATTTAAACAGGAAGAGGTAGCACTATTCTCTCTGGTTGATTCAGTTACCTATTTGGTGCTTGGCAATGAAAGCAGGTATTGAGTAAAGCAATTACTTTGTTTTATATCTTTTACTTTTTGTTTATTATTTAGTCTGTTGGGATATGCATCACGTAGCACATAATATTCATTCCCATTCATAATTGCCTGCAGTACATGTTAGCATAAGCTTAAGTTCTCCATATATATCTCTGCTAACAATAAACTCAAAGTCACTGTTTATATGGAAAATCAAGGACATGAAACAAAAACATAATCAAAGCTAAGAAAAGACACAGAAGACAAATAAAGCACCAATATTGCATAATGGAGTGGACTGTGAAAGCAATCAAGCGAAAGAAAAGTAGAAAATAAAAGGAATGTTGTAACATCACTTGAGATAAATTATGACATTTTTAAGTACAAAGAAAGAGGTTATTCCAGGAAACAGTATGACTTCTAATGCATGGGTATTCTGGTGACCAAAGAAGTAAATAGGCAGTAGGCACTGCTTCTAGAAAATGACATGAATCATTCTGTGAAGACGAGAATCTGCAAGAAATCAGGAGCACTGCAAAAACCGAACGTCTGAAGACTGACAAAAATGACAACATCAGAAGGCTTCTGAAGAAAAATACTTCACAATCTTGGAATGATTTAATTTTAAGTGGCAAGACAGAAGAAACATTAAGAAATACCTTTGAAAGCAAGGCAACAATTCCTAGCTGATAATATCATCTCTCAATTACCACAAGCTGCCATAAATTACTTCTGTTTCTTAATAAAGGTTTATTTTAATATAGGTTAAAAAAAGTAGTTTATATATGCAAAATACTGTAAAATCCATAACAAAGATAAATTAATATTAGACTAACAAGGTGACATTCAAGTTCTCAGACCAATTACTGAGTCAGTGGCTCAGTCAGAAACTAAAAATTCAAGAACCGGTCACTTCCTCCGGTCAGTGAGTTTTAGCCTTCTCTATATGGTACCATCATCTTGTGACCAAAAAAAAAAGCAGTATTTTGGTATAAAGCACTGGAAGTAACTGAGGTCCACAGTTACAATTTACAGGTTAATATCCAGTGCTGTAAAACTGATGGGTATTTTGGACTGGTATTCATAATAAGCAACTTGAACTGGCAGGAAATGTGAACAGGCTTGAATTCTTACCACAACACCTGAAGGTAAACCTGTAGCTTACCTGTGCCGAGACCCTCCTATAAACCACGTTGCTGAAACAGAGGGGAAGCTGAACTGAAAAATAAGTGTATTTTTATCTACCTTTTGCTTTTACACTGCATTCTTATGCTCCAGCTGGTTTCTCTTACTGCCTACATGTTTAATGACAATTGACAGTTCAGGAATTTTATGATCTTGATTCTCATTTTTATAATGGACTTCTTGAGAAAAAAAAAAAATGTTGTTTTCGGACAATCTGACTTGCCAAAGTATGACAGCCCCAATGTCTGAATCAGGCATTCCAACATGTGATTTATGTAATATTATTACTAGGCAAGAGAATACTCTTCATACTTTAAGGCAAGACAGCAATTAAAGGTTGCCTTCTTTGTTTAGAAACTGAAAGATTCCCACTTTTGTGACTAATGTTTATTCTGCTGCTGGCTGACTCAGTATCTACCTCACAATTTGAATGCAGTAATTTTTGAATTGTATGTCAAGAAATCCCTCCTCCATTGCTGCAACTTCATTGTAACCTATCTTACAGGCAGAGATCACTAATAAAATTTAATTTTTCATTGTTACATCTGGATGTTTCCTAAATCAACTTTCATACTATCTCTACTTACGATTTTATTCAGACCCAGAAACCACCTTGTTACAGAAAACATGCAGCTCCTTAAATATGTAGGGCCTAAAACAAGGCACAAATGCATCTTTTTTATTGCTTCCATTTTTTGCTGTTACTTGGCTTGAGACACTTAGAGCCATTGCAAATCAATTCCACACTCTTGGAATCAGGCCCTTTCTTTGGCTTTAGTGTGATCCTAATCAAGTTGTTACTATTAATTACACAAAACTATGATTAGAAACTGACATATTTTGAGCTGCTTAAATATTTATAAAACTCCAGAGCAAAAGATAGACATGGTATTTGTGTTACGTATAGGCAACAGAAATATGCACAGAGAACAGTCGGAGCTCACTAGTCATCTGCAAAGTAATACATTTTGTTTGTCTGTATTTTATAAAAAACCCCTATTGCATTATGTTAAATACCCCGAGGGCTTAGCATAAAACGTGACTGGAATGAATATAAAGAAAAAACTTTCTGTCTCATTAGATGATCTGAGTTTCAAAATCTGTTCTAAAAGTGTTGTAAAGTGTGTAGTGTTGTAGATTAATGCACTGAATACATTTCCACAGTGCTTGATGTGTTTCATAAAAGGTCCATTTCAGAAGTGTGCTGTATTATAGGTGAACAGTCGCAGTAAATAATCTTGTTACAGAAACCTAAGCAATTTTTACAAGGCGTATTTCTGGCTGACTGAACAATTTATTCTCCAGATGTCACATTGTATTTTTCCAATATAAAATGAAACAGCTTTTTTTTTCCTTTTTTTTTTTTTTTTTTAAGGCAGACTCTTTTGTTTGGTGAGACTGGATCAAAGGTACTTCCTTAAAGAGAAAAACCTATTATTAAAACCTGTTGTGGTATAAAATTTACACTATATGTGATTATTATATGTAATTTATCATTTTCCTTGATTTAAAGGGATGGAAGACCACACCAAAGTGTGAACATTTCTGAGCATAGCTATGTACATTTTCAAACCAGGAATCATTAGTTCTCAAACCGATCATCCATGTTGATCCTAAAGGTTGCAAGCATCTTGACTAGCTCTATGTACAGTTATAACTGTGTCACTTCAGATGTTACCCACTAATAAACCCATATGTCACATTACAGGCCCTGGAAGATTACATGATAATGTGATATGATAAGAACTGCTTCTCTGGAAGGCAAGGGCAATTAAAAACATTTTCACTAGGCACACATCATCAGTAAAGATAAACACGGCAATTTTCCAGAATATATTTTCTTGGCTTCAGAAGAGAAATACTTTCACAGGAAGCTCTCTCCCAGGAAAATTCACAGACTATCAGCAATCTGATGAAAAAAAATGGAAAAATAATCCTGTGCACTAGTGAATATATCACATTTCTATTTTTACATCCTGTTTTCTTCATTATGTAAACAGAAAATTAGCATCAAAGGATAAATTGCCAGATTTTAAAAAACATTTTACTCTTCATTGTTTTTAAATAATATTTCTGTTTCTTTTTCTATCCACAAAGTTGTGTATTCATATAGATCTATATAAGTGTGCCAAACAGTTGAAATCTAGAAGTGCTTGTCTATTATTATGCAAGTGGTTTATCTAAATCCAATTTGACAAAATTTAGGATATTGATTTTTCCAGTGAGTGATTTGTTTGATCTGAGACCTAACTCTTTATTCTGTATTTAGGTTTTTGAGAGATATGGACCTCACTGCTATGAATTTCAGATGGTTCTGAGGGAATGGATATCTGCCTTACATACAGGACTTTATATGTGATAACAGTAAAAATTATTAGTTGTGACTGTGAACAAAGACTTATCTTCTAAATAATGGAATAAGAATTGTCTGAAACAGCATGGACATGTCAGACTTTCAAGACCTTGATTCTGAGATTTTATCTAAGATAGCACCTAAGAAAGACCTTGAATCACAGCACAAATTATTTTAGAAGAACCAACCTGAAACATAATAGGCAAGTACCAAAATGTGCTTATCAAGAAAACTCATTTGTTTCTGTGGATTCTTCTGTTCTAATCTCAGAGGACCCTCCATGGTGATACATGATAACACAAACTTATTGCAAGAAATAATGTTTTGGTGAATCTTTATTTTTTGCTCTGTGTCACATCTTGGAACTAATGTCAAAAAAGCCCTCACCTTGTGTTCTGAGTTGGTGGGAGGAGGCTTGGGATGGTTTTTTTGCTTTGAGAGAGTTCATAGCATAGTCCAGACAAGCTACTGAGAAAATGTGTTCTCCAAATGCCTACCTAATCCTGACTCTGGAAAGATCATCTTTTAAAGAAACACAGCACTGGAGATTCCAGCTATATGCCTGCAATGCAGCTGAAAGATGACAAAGGTATTATAAACCTAGGCAAGATTTTCATATTCCAGGATAAAGTGGAATTTGATTAACCAGTGATTACAGAAAACATCTCTTGACCCACTGCTTGCAGGAGTTTAGTGTTAGGAAAGAATCTAAGACCAACTATGGACTGAGCTAGTTTGCTCTGATGCACAACTCAGCTCTTCCAGCTGTTCTCTTCTGTTAAGGCTCACACTTAAGACAGAGAATTTGTAATCAAGTGGATACTGAAAAGGAACAAATACAGGACTGATTTTTGAGGACCCCACAGTTAATAAGCTTAAGGGAAAAAGCAACCAACTACAAAGATTTCAAGAAAGTACATTCCCATCCTATATGAGAGGATCCTTCACATATGCTTTCAGTTCCACAGCCCATCCTAAAAAAAAAACACATCATGCCAGGCTTGGGACATTTCACAGAATGGGTCAGAGGTTGGAAGGGACCACAGTGAGTCATCCAGTCCAACCTGCCTGCTCAAGCAGGGTCATCCCAGAGCACATGGCACAGGATTATATCCAGACAGTTCTTGAATCTCTCTAGTGAAGGAGACTCCACACCCTCTCTGGGCAATCTGTGCACTGTCACCTGCACAATAAAGAAGTTCCACCTCATACTTAGGTGGAACTTCCTGTTTGTGCCCATTGTTTCTTGTCCTACTGGTTGGCATCACCAAGAAGAGACTGGCTCCATCCTCTTATATCAGATTACTAAATTATCTCTAAAACCACCCAAAGCCAGATTCAAAACTAGATAAAATTATAATGCAACTTCATATAGCCTCTGGACAAGAGATTCTTTGCTTAATCTCATAACATTTACCTTTTTCCCTTTCCCATTTGAATTCCTACCCCTGTCTCTCATGTGGCAACAGAGGTCAGAAAAATTGAGATAATCTGTGCAATATGGAGGGGATATCCATTTGAGAACCAGAGTGTTGATCACAGTCCTTACTGCTGGCCAGTGTATGCAAAGGCCAGTGTACAATGGCGATGGTTCACTAACTCCTCAGCTTCTCTTTCACTTCCAGGGTCCATTAGCAATCTTTGGAATTCCATTCAAGTCCATTATTTTTTAAGGCTGAATTGGGATAATTGGTCTGGTCTCTCTTCTTGCTTGAGAGCTGGAAGGTCTCTGACAGCCTTCTTATTAAGGTGATAACCTGTCAAACACATGACTGTGCGATGATATCCCCAGTCTTGACAGACAGTCCCCTTTGGCCTACAGTGGGGGTTGTATTAGAGTTCCCCTTTGAAAGTCCAAGGGAGATGAACAAGAAAATTATTTTAAGGTTTTTCTGTACATGACCCATTATTCACATTCAGGTGCTAGCAAGCACCATGAAGAATCCCTTAATAGCTTGTGAAATCCATTCACAAGTTATGAATGACTACGGAAAAGCTATTTTGAGTTTTACTTTTTACTTAAGTTCAAACAGATCTGAATGAGTTTCCTCACCTGAGGCTGTCCCAGCTCATGACCAGATCAAAGTAAAACAGTGTCTTCAGGATCTTTCCTGGTTAGGTCTTCAGTATGAACATCAGCACCAGCTATGTGGCTCTATATTTACCATGGCTAGTTCATCCCATAGCTGTTTGACATACCAGATATAGTTAGTTTTGTTGGAATCCTTTCTTTTCCAGGGCTGGTCCTCCTACATCAGAACAGCACACCTGAAGGACACCTTGGGCAGAGGAAGGGAAAACATCTGTCATGTTACATGAAAGGGAGACCTGGACCCTCCGAGTCATGAAACAAAATTAAGCTTTGAAAGTCATGAAAGGTGTCAGAAACAAAGTAGTTACACAGTAATGGACCAGACAATGTACCAACAGTCCCCAAAGCACAAGCCAATGAAATTCAACATTGTTAGTCTTAAAATAAGCATCCTAGGTAGTTTTTGCATGGTTTTCCCTCTTACTTGCTTTGGAAGAGTTGTGTAAAAGAAGGCAGAAAAGATAAAGTTATATTTGTAATGTGCTCTCCTCAGTAGCAGATGGCATGGAAGCCAAGAAGAGCAGCATCATTCAGCTGAGAGATCCAGGGACCAATATGGTGGTCTCACATTAAAACTTTTTTCCCCTCTGCTTCCAAGTTGTCAAGCATGAAAATCAAACCTGAGGTTCACTCACTATTTCAGAAGCTGGACCACAAGGAACATGTTCCATCGTCTCTGCTATGTTCCACTGGGGAAACAAGTATGCCAATGTAAGGCAGATGATGCCAGTAAGAGTCTGGGAGCATGAGGATCACGTAAATTCAGGTTTTCAAAACTCTAGAGTAATTAACATCTTCTTGCCTTAAAAGTTTGCAATGAGCAATTACTGAAGGACAAATCAAAACACCTTAGCATAAGGCATAATAGCAAAACTATTGAAACATACTTATTAATTAGTATTCCTGAAAGCATTCTCAAGGATTTAGTGAGTTTATGAAATAAAACTTGAAATTGAAGCAAATTGGAAGGGAATCCTTTCAGAAAAATAGCTTTAATTGGCCATCCTTTCCTGTGCTTCTGTTTTCTCCTGCTACAGTGTCCCTGTTAACTGCCTCTCACACAGTCCAGTCTTTCTGTTCCCTGATCCTACAATGAGGCAATAACACTGTGCTCATCAACTATCCTATTACCATAGAAATGATAGCAACATCACAAATTCAGCAGTCTGATTCCTCGACAGGGTTGATTAGGAATAGATGATGAGCTGGAGAAAAGCTGAATCGTTGATTAAACACAAATAGCTCTTATAAGGAACAAATAGGGGAATAAAATACATTTAAAATCATGTAAAGAATGAGCATCTTCATAGTCCAGATGAGATGTTTTGCACTTTTTTTTATTTTTAGAATTTTTTGAAATTGTTTGCAGAGTTCTCTAATTTCTTTTTAAATCACACATATATGTGCAATTAGTAGTCATATGTGCTCCAGAATTCACTGAAAAATTAGTGCAAGTACAGCTTGTAAAACACTAGATAGGACTTTCCATTTCATTCACAATAAATAAGTATACACAGCCACACAAACACAGGTAAACCTGTGGGTTTCTTGTTTTCAAACAGATCTACTTGAATTTAAAGGGTGTGTTATTTAGGGGCCTTTCTGGTAAGTTCTGACCATACTGTTAATAAAACCACCTCCCATGAGGTGCTCTGTACCTTGCCCCAGCCCCAGAAAACCACTTTTCCCTACACCCAGTGAAGACCTTGGCTCAGTAGGACACTCACCCTCTTCTAGTGTTTCAAAACCTTAATGAATGAATCAAAGCTAGATACTTTATTGCCTTCGGAATCAAGACCAGTATTGAGCCCACAGCCACTAAAGCTGGAAAAGGACTATTTGTATAATTCAAACCATTCATCCTAAAAGAAGAAATATCATATATGGAAATAGAAAAGTGTTCCAACAGTTCGTTTTTCAAGAGACTGTCTTCATTTTGAATTCTCACACTAAGCCTAAGTGCTAAATCCTCGATTCATATTTTACTGGAGACTTGACAACTCCGATTTCAACCACAGTTTATTTTACCAGTAAAAGTGTGCAGTAGGGTGTGCATACCCATTCCAGGCCATCTCTATTCTCAGGCCTGCTGCAGTGTTTCTTCTACTTCAGACTATTTAGTCAATGCCATTAATCAAAATCCTATAGCAGAAAATGCATGCATAAGTCCTACACATTTATTGCCATGGCAACAATTCAGGCTCTTGTTCATATGTCAAGCTACATCAGTGGAGATAAATTCTATTGTTTTCACACTGACAGTTCTCTCTGTGTTGGACTTAATCCATAGAAAAATATAGCTTTGCCTCTTATTAAAATAAAACACAGACCACCCAACTCTCCAAATTCTCTTCTTTCGCATTGTGTAAGTGAGCAATCTGAATAGTTATAAAATTATATTTTGATATTCACATTTATGATAGTAATTAAAGTGTAAAAAATGGCCCAGTCCTCATGATATTGTTTTAGTCTGTGGGATTGGTTAAGAATGTAATTCTTCGTAAAAAGATAAGCTCATTGCTGTGAAGCCAAATAGCTATGATACCAGAGCCCTGTGTTCGTGAATTAGATTGCAGTATTTTAAAATAAATGCCTTTAAGCTTTAAGTGAAGTTGATGTAGTTCATTTTCCAACTTAGCTGTGATACTGTGGTTTCCATAACATAAGAATTCATCCTTAATGCACACTATCCAGAGAAAGATTTTATATTTTATTCAGCTCATCACAAAATACACTCTCATGTGCATGATTCACAAGTGCAAAAGAAAGACAGGAATCATTTTTCGTACATAAGGCTCTCTAGATTTGCTTGTGTATGCTCTATTATGAGCAAGTCTTAATGCCTGATACAATTTTCTATGATTTTACTGTGTACTAGACCATAGTTTTGATTCCTATTTCCACAGACATATCATGTTTCTCATTATTATCACAGACTAACGAGAAACCAGCCCCTCATTAATAAAATACTCCTAATGTTTCATACTCTCACTATTTCCTGTGTACGCTCCCTGGAAAGGCAGCAGACTCGTATCACTGCTGAAGACACATCCTTTTCAATCTGACCCTTTTTTCCACTTCCTCATGCAGATTTAAGTCCCTGCTTTTACAGCGTGCTTCATATTGACAAAGCCTATTACCGTGATATACTATACTGGGGTTCATTTCAGCTAATATCCACCACTACATCTGTTACTGGCAGTGCCCCTCGAAGTTCCTGCGTCACTGAAGATGAGCACAACCATTATTATTTACTTATTGTCACGCCGTGTTACGCCGGTATCAGAAACTGCTTCACGCACACACACACGGTGTGTGACTTGCATCAAATATATATATTTTTAAATGGGGGGCTTTGTGCAATTTGTAAATATCCTGTGAACTTCATTCATATTAATGAAGCAGCGTTTGCACTTTACTGGCATTTTTATGCAAATCGCAGTAACTCTTTGTGTGCTGTGCCTCCCTACGTGACACAGGCCACAGCTTCTGGGGGAAGACTCTTATTTCCCCGGATGTGCAGCACGGACTGGGGACACAACATGCCTTTCCCCACCACCTAAAAGAGAGAACCAGGGGTTCTGGGGAGGTTAAGCACAGAATATGTCAAATAACTTGTCAAATATTTTTGAATCTTGCCATGTCCTTAAGGAGAAGCACCAACAAAATGTTTTTCAGGTTCTGAGTAATTAAGAGCATAATCTCTTCCTGAACTCTAACAAGTAATGTTTTACTATTCTTTCCCTTGCACCAATCAAAAGCATCAGGTTTCTTGTTGCTCCTAAAACCAGATATGCACCAGTTTCAATCAAATGTTTTTAAGAAGTAATATTTGAAGCAGAACAAAAGCAGCTTTTTTCCATCACATGAATTACACATCAAAATAAAATTTTAGTTCCCAGTTTAGCACTGCCCTCTGGTGATACATATCCTGGATATGTATGTGACCCATTTCATCTCAGTGTATCAGGCCCAAACCCAGGCAAGAAGTAAAATAAAAATTTAAGCATTTAAGACAGGGATTCTAAAAAGCCTTGTTTAACCCCTTCACATGCTATCATCTCAAAGATGCTGTATTTCTGCCCACTAATTTCTCCGTCCTGAAGCTTGCTTTGTGCATAGGCAGAATTCCAGCCATCTTGGGGGGTCTGCTATCTTAGAGATTTGTCCTGTCATCCCCTTGAGGAGCCCCTAACCCAGAAGTGGTTTCTCAGCTTCCTAACATCCATCTGCAGCACTGACAATCTCAACCACGCTTTATCTTTCAAAGACTTCGGTACCTACTATCAAACAAGTGTTTTGAGCCATAAATCTCTCTCTTGGTGATTGTATCTGAGTTGCAGGGAGTCATCTTAATCCCACAGGGCTGAAATTTATGAACCCTCCTTTCAGCAGAGGGTTTCCTGCAACATTTGCAGGCTGTTTATGTATCTCATTAGGAGGCACCAAGCTACCATACCATTGTTATGCACCTCAACGTTTCCTAACCTTTTTAAATCCATTAAGATGTAACATTTTTTGAAAAATAAATCTTGTACCATGATGGCTTTTACTTACAATTGCACGGACATAGGTTAATTTTCAATATTCCTTTGTTACTAGGAAAGTTTATAAATTTCCAACCCTAACCTAAACACCGAAAAACAGTCCATTGTTCCCATCACAAGCAATGCTCCACTTACAAGGGATATTGTGTGTATCCAGAATGAAAGGTATGGAATAAAGGTCTGCCACATATTTGTCATCTGTGTTGTAATCCTTCTCAAGGCTCATTTAGGGAAGCTATCAGGTGCTGAGCTCCTTTGAAGATCTCACCTTTTGTGTGGGTGCCTCCTGCTACTGTTGAAAATCTACCGATGAGACACGACACAAGGTGGTGTTCTGAACATAATGAAGTTGAAAGGACTGAGAAATGTAAGATTCTTAATGAAACGTTTTAAATATAGGAAGATTCTATAATGCTTTGGATTCTTTTTCTTAACACAGCAATGAAAACTGTGCGTTCCAAGTCTGGGTCATAGTTGTAGCTAAATACAGAATGCCACATATATAAGCATCTGAGATGTCTCCTTAAATGATAATCAAAACCAAAAGAATGAACTTTCTCTCCAAGTTCATTGCACAATACTTCATATTATTAATCAGAATTATGTCACAGGATTATTACTTTGCTTAATAATGTGTTTAATGTAAATTTAATGTAAAAGATCCATGATTGAGGCAGTCAAAGCTCTATTAAAATCCCTTTGCAAAGTTCAGCCACTGCATTAGTAGCTTTAGGCTAATAGCCTAATGTTAATTTGGATTCTAATCTATTATTTTGCATGATATTTAATGTGTTTTCATAATTAGATTTTTTTTTTAAACAAAGCAAGAAAAAAATCATATGGGTCAGAGTGCACGACTGTCATTAACTACAGTGCATTTCTGGGACATGTATAATCATAACACAACTTCCACGGTGAAATAGTGTAGCTTATACTCCAGACAACAACCTGCAAGAGCTAAAAAACACATGACAATGAAGTGATAAATACCTGCAGCTGTTCACACATACTGTTTCAATTTAAAAGGTTCCTAACCCTCTTAGCTGGTTCAGAATACTAATTTACATATTCATCCCTAATTCTGGTTCAGACAAAAATAAATTAGACTAGTACGTCTCTGATAAGCTCACTTCACTCCAAATCAGAGTTTGAGAACAACTATTTTATGATACAGTAACCTCCAGGAAAAAGGGCACGAGTCTATCTAGGACAAGATAGGTGAATACAGCATTTCATTTTAAACTACCAGTGGAAGTATATTAAACTTTAAAAAGTGATCTAGAATAATTAAATATTATTTTCTCAAATTCTCTTAAGATTAAGGTTGGTTTTCATTGTGGTAAGTGACTGTAAAGTAAAAATACAAGTTGATCTAAAAATTATTCTTCAATTCAGATAGAGGCTCGGTATCCTTAGAAAAAGGTGAAAATAAAAAAGATGAATCAAAACAGCATGTTTGCTCTCATTTAATTAAATGGGGAATATGTACACATCGCTTAATTTTTATCCCGCCTCTTTGACCATATGGCCAAATCTTGCTCTTGTCAGCAAATTTTAACCAATTTTCTTTTTCTCAGTGGATTGTCCTACTAAAAATACAGAATAATTATTTCAGTTAGGCTCTCTGATATAAATCACTGCCTAATCTGACATACCTTGAAAATGTATAGCACTAACAGTACAGAAAATAAAGCTTTACTTCTGGAGAACTCCAAATGCATGTTTTCCTTTAAAAAAAGAAAGGTACAAGAAAATTTCTAAAGTTATAGTCTTGTGGTTCTAAAAGCTGTTTCCTTCTTATCAGGGCACTGAAAACTATACAGAAGACAACCAAGAGAATAGGAAAATAAACAATCCAAATCCACAGGACCCAAGATGTTACACCACATTGAAACAGAGTCACAGTTCTGGTGAAAGTTTGTAGCCACACTGGCAAAGAACAGACCTTATTGACAGTATAAAAAATTAATTCTAACATGAGACTTAGGAAACTAAGTATTCCACTAGTCATTTCAATAATAATTATTATTGTGTTTTATCAAGTGCCCAGTTGCCTGATGGTCACAGTCTTCCAGCTATAAATGTTTGCAAGAAGAAGGGGAGAGAAAAAAAACCTTCTGTAATACTCTGTGTCATTATGCAAATATCAAAAGTAATTACTCAGGTCAGAAAGCCTGCAGAAGTATCTTTGGGATGGAAGAGCAGTCTTGGATATCTTGTCTTAACTGCTTCTAAGTTCCACAATTACAGACCCACCTAGGTGTCTCCCACCCCAGACTGTCTTGTAGAGTCACAGTTTCTTTGCTGGTTGCAGCAAAGGTGTGAGATTCCCTCTTGTTCTGTCTTCCAACCAATCACAGCACTTCTGTTGCGCTGGGAATCATCTCAAGTCCTAATGACTACTGGCAAAGTTCTCCTTTTAAAGGGTTCGTAGGTTTTCTGATGTTGCCTTTCACTTACAAATACAATAACACTTTAAAAGTATTTTGTATTGTACGTATTTAATCATGTAACAAATCCAGTGAAACAAACATGCATCATCCAGAAAACCCTCTTTCAGATAAATACTGATATATAAAATCTAAACCTGAGCAATGGCCAAAGGTTGAGACAGGGTAAAAATATTCCAGAGTTAACTGTGCAGTTTTACATAAAACAGAGTTAGCATGGATATACTGTAACTAAGTCAAGCAATATATGATTGATTTATTATACTGGAATCCATTAAAAGTGTTCCATTGCAGTTTAAAACCATATAGTCATTAAATATCTCTGAAAACACACATTCTCTACTGTCATTATAAGATACTCTTGACAGCACATCATTTTTAATGGCACCATTATAAACAGGATTCCTAATAGCTCTGTTTAGTATGTAACAGAATTGGAAGTCAGTAATACACAGAACTGTATTCAACATAATCAGATAACAGAGCACTGCAGAACAGATGAGTGCACAATTAATAGATGAATAATTATTTTGTGTAAAATGAAACGCATCTTAAATAGGGTGTCAAATAGGCATTGTGATGGAAAAATGCAACAGTGGAATAGACGATGTACATTACTTACAAGTACAACATGAACTACTGGTGCTGATATATGATCTAAACAGGAGATAGGAAAGATTATGCCCGAGGCTAATTGCTATGATAATGCTGGTTTCCAATTGCAGCAAACTGTTACATGCTTAAAGCAACTCCCAATCCAGTACATGGGCCTTAAAACATGATTTCAACTCAACCCTTTCTTTTATGTGTGGTCCTTTCTGATAACGGGGCATTGGAAGAACAATTACTCGCGGCTGTTGTCCCTTCAAGTGCCTTGGGGTTAATCAGTCCTTAAGTGTCATTAGTCCTCACCTTCACAGTAAGAAATTGGTGAATCTTAAAGGATCTCAGGAACATTAAACGGTACCCTTACTAAGCTATAGTTCAGGGAGCCAGGAACTTAAAATGAAAACCATGTCCTAATTTAGTTACATAGCAGTCAAGACAGATTTACATGAGGAAAAAAGGGAAGGAGAGTTGTCCTAGTGCAGCTCAACCCCTCTAACAACAGAATGAAGAGGTCTCCTGACTCACCACAAAAACTAATGGGACTGTAATAACACTCATCAGCACAAACAGAATACTCACTCCAGGTACATTGTCCCTACAAGGCCTGGAAATTCAGAAAAAAAGACTACAAACTGAAAACAAGGTTCTGCAATTAGAGTCTCTAACTGATCTTTATTGCACCACAGACACATTAACATAAAGCCATAGGGCATTTCTAATTATTTCTTATGATATATGAAGTCATAAATTGATATTCAGGGAGATCCTAAAAAACATCCTGTGAAAGGTCCATATTCCTTCAATATAAATTGCTCCCTATGATGTCCTCTGTATAAAGTCTGCTCTAAGCTCTAGTTTGTACAAGGCCTTGTACAGGACAACTTTGCAACAGCTGATAGAATTTTTCAGGAGAAAAAGCAACTCTCACAACAGAAGGGTCCCAAGTTATTCTAAGATACTTTATGCCACTGTTCTGTTCCTCCTTTTCTGGACTGCAGCTGATTCTCACCTAAGTACAACTTGGAGCAGCACCTTTACTGCCCTCAGTGGATTGTCCCATAGGGCTACTGTAGACATAAGCAGGTGGACATACCTTCATGTGCTCACGTCTGAAGGAATATTTGTGCATGAATATACAGATATTGCTCTTTCCAAAGAATCTCTAGTGCCTGGGAGAAAGTGGAGTTATTAAACCAGGAGTTATAGTGGAGTTATTAAACCAGGTCACCACAAGTTTAATTTCTTTCATTATGTCATTTGTGGCAGTGCCATTCAAGAAGAGGAAGTGTCTATATAAGGCAATAAACCATTCAAACTGATAAAATTTATTATATATCTCTGTATACGTAAAGAGCTGGCTTATAGCCATACAGAGATAATCAATTTAACAGTACATTTATCTACAAGTATTAATAGCTGCATATATTTGCATACTTGTATGGTTTTCTGTGATCCACTCTTACTAAAATGAAAATAAGGAAATACAAGCTTACATACAGAGCATCACCTTAACTGGTATAGATATGTTTCTCCAATTTTTCTAGAATAGAGAAGATGTGTGATTGCTTAAACGCACTGTAACGAGGGAGCATTTATGTGTTGGCATTATGAGCAGCACATGACCATTAAGACTGAAGTTTTCTTTTTTTGCCTTTTCTAATGTTAGAAAAATACCCTTCTATGTGACTAGAAAAATATCTTTCCCCCTTTCACATTCTTCACTGATTATGTAATAAGACAAGTACAGAAAAACATGTTAAACCTGAGACTAATGATGTTGGGAATAAGTATGTAAGAGTCCTTTTGTGTCAGTACTTTTTCCCAAACTACAGCCAGGCACAGCTCCACAAGTTCTGTTTGCCATTTTGGCCTCACTCCCCAAACATTTTCTCCCCTCTGCCACATCAACCATAACTGATATGTCAGAATCTCTGCGTTCTAACTGGTGTTATTACTTTGCACTATTACTGAATGTCCTATACAAATGAAAAAGTACTTTATAACACAAAAAATATCGAAAGTACTTATTTCCACTTTCCTAAAACTGATGCAAAAAATATCAGGACAATATAAAATACTATTTACTTTAGTAATCTAATTCTATCAGTACCACCAGGATTTTATAGCTAACGTGGCGAAGGATAAAAGCCAGCACATACCCTACCTCAGCTGAAATCTGTCACACATGTGAGGGGTATAATTCAGGTCTGAAAGTTTTAACAGTCACATATTAGAAGTAATAAGGACTTTGATAACCATGGAGACTGAAATGCAAGTGTTGAAGGCATAGGGAGGTAACTCAGCAAGGACTATGCTGTCCTGATTCTGCCCAAAGAGGTCTGTTGCTCTCTGAATAGAAAGGTGGTTCTAAACCAAATTTCCCAGAGGATATTGCTGGCTGCATGCTCCTCAGTGTCAAAGGCTCATTCCCAGCAGGAGCTCACTCTGAGCCAGGTCTGCAAGAGCAAGACTCTGAACTGTTCAAATACCACACAAGGTCAAGTATATTGAAAAAAAAAAAAAAATCAGGTCATGGATGCTTCTAATTTCACAATCCACAGAAGTATCAATCTTGAAACAATGACCTTTTTAAGTTTTAGATCCCTAGCTGTAAAATGGGATTACATCCAGGGCTGCTGTAAGGAAACATTTAATCGTGTGCATAAAGGTTTTCACACTACAGTGATAACTTCTACAGGAAAACCCATCAGAATTATATTTTGTCAAGTTGTATCACAATTACAACTTTTTTTTGGTCAGAATTATTGCTTGTTAGAACAATCTGAAATAAATAATGTATAGGAGACACACTTATCTGACTGAAGATTGCATCATAACACATATATAAACAATATAGCCTGAATTTGAATAATTCGTAATTTTTGAATGCTTGAGTTTTAAACCTTAATAGCACTCTTCTGCTATACACTTTTGTTGCATATGTAGTATGTAATAGAATGACCTTCATCCATGGCATCCTTGTAGTAGAACAGAAGCATTTACTATAGATTTTGTTATAAATGCCTTAATGAAATTCTAATCAATAATACTTCAGAGAAGGGTAAAGAAATTGATTTCATAGATAAAAGGAGATGTTATTATCTCAGTTCAGCAACTATGAAATAGGAAGATGAAAAAGTCTGTTTTCCATATTAGAACTGAGCACAGCTGTACAGTTATATAATAAAGTATCACTTGTATCCATGGCAATAGGGAATAATTGATGCACCACAGTTATTTTTATAAACCCAAACAAAAAAAAATCAACTGGAAATTTTTTTGCCAGTTTCTTGGCATTGTATGTTTTTTATCTGTACATAATGTACAAATTTATAATCTGAATACACTCACTGATCTGACTCATTGAATAAAACATGTTGAGTTTTGCTGCATATTAAAGAAGATGGGGATCTCATACCCTACAACAAAGTCTTTCATGAGGGATCTAATGAAAAACATTTCTTGGAATAAGATACATTGTTAACTTAAATTCAGATTTCATTGGATTTGGGATCAATACACCATAGGGATTTTTTTTAATGATTAAGATGTTTTCAGCTGTCTTACAGTGGTAATTTTAGGGATATTTTAGTGAAAGTCAGTAGATGCCTACAATGTAAAAAACCTAATGGAGACCCAAAAGTTTAGTATATATTGTCTCTTGGACATCCCCTGATAGGTTTAAATCTCTTGACCCTTCTTGAGTATGCCAAAATACATACTGTTTTAAAGGAAGATCCATACTTACTCCTTGAAATGATACAAGGAAAGACTATTGCTAATGTTTGGGAATAATTTTAGAAATGAGATATGCATCCACTAGAGAATTAAAAGAAGATGCTCCCATGGGTCTATAAATAACAATCTTGTCTACAACAGAAAGCAAAGAAGTAAATTTAATTTCTCTTTTTTCCCCAAATACAGATCCATTTATTCATAACAGTTTGCATTTGCAATCACCTGTGTCTACTTTACTTGTAAGAAACCACAGAGATAACATGTTTTGCTGTAAAGACAAGTGTTCCATCAAATGTAAACCTCTTGTGCATTTTCCTTAACATATTCTGTTGCAGGATAATTTTCCAATAGCAGTCAGATGACCATGGCAATGAGAGGTTTTGTGGTGAACCTTTTTGATTCCACTTTTTTTTTAATTTGTTGAAGTCAGAACTCTAATTGTTGTTTCAAATTCAAGATGAACCATGCTACTTGCTTTCTGTTTTTATCCTTAACTGACTTCTGAGAATGATTAAATAAATTGCATCTTCAAGACAACTGAAAGGCAAGACCTCAGAACTTTTCCTTAAATGATAAAGCATTATAAATAATCCTTCACAAATATTCTCTGAAGTATATAGAACATTTAACTATGTATTCGGCTCTATATTTCCTTCCTTCACACACCTTAGTATCATCACCTTTTCTCATTGCTTTCAGTGCTTCTTTTCACTTTCCCCTTCGCTGGTATCTGTAGGAAAACTTTACCTGAATTATCAGATATCTATGAACACAAGTTATTTGCTTTTCAGAGATTAAAAATGGGTAGTCTCTTAGAAATACCAGCTGCTGTTGTTTATCAAGGATTCTATTATTTTGGAAACTGTGTCACCATTTGCTTGAGAAACAGTCCTGCTACAAAATTTTTCATGAGACAAGCCTGAGAGAGCCTTTAAATATTTGCGATGGAAGCAGGCAAGGATGTAGATAAAATCCGCATATCCATAAGCTTAGATGTTTTCTCCATCCCGGAATTTATGTTTATCTGGCAATTTGTGGTAAGGGGGATTGACCTGGGCCCTTACTGCAGGACAGCACCAGGTACAATCTACAACACACACACATACAGGCACACTTTTACCTAATATAAACCACTTTCAGCTATAACTTACCTTCTGTTATTCAAAAGTCACAGCCACTTAATATAATCCGCTTCCTCATCAGCTAGTGACTATTTTTAATTCTGTTTGTATTTAATGACAGCATCTAAAAAGAGGTCTTCTCCATTATTTTAGCTTTTTAGGCTATTTCTTCTCCTTCCCTCCCCTACTATATCACAATGCCTTTTTGTCTGCGAATACTGAACAGGGAATTAAAATGCATTATCAAAAGAAAGGTTATGGACTGTGAGTCAGCAAGAACAAAAGAACCAAATGCATCATGTAAAAGCTAATAATATTTAGATAGGAAGCCCAGAATTTAGCATTTTCATTATATTTTTCAGTTGGCATGAAAGTTTAATCTTCCACTAATCATTTAAAATGTAAAATAAACAGGGCTCTCAGCATATCACAGTCTATACTCAGGTCCCCAGGAGAGCAAAAACCACAAAAGAAACCTAACAATATGATGCTATATATTCTGAGATATTGCCATTCAATCTGATTTGCCACATGCCCATACATTTTAATGCTGACTTCATTATGAAATCTCTTCTTGATTAATCATTGGTGAACAATGACTAAATTGCACTCCAGCATGAGCTTGAGCTGGGGCATTGTTAGCAGCAACATCCGTTTGAAAAGCATACCAGATGGGCCAAGGAAAGGTCAGAATGGTACTACCACAGTCACAATGGACAAAGCCCATAAACCAGTGGCAGAAGTAGCTGAACTGAGGCTACAGTAGCTTTAATAACACACTGTGAGACTGTTTGCATTCCAATTCTTTCCTCCAGTGCATGGTAGTTTCTTGCTTTTATGGTAAGATAGACTTGCCTTTACATTCTCCAGCTGATGTTTGTTTTTAATTATTACCTACATAACCCTCACTGCTGTGGAACAAAAGTGGTACTACTGTTTTCCCAGTTTATAAATAGACAAACTATCTCTAAACACAGACAACCAAGAGATATTTCCAAAACAAAGAATTCCACTAAGGGGTTGAACTACAAACCTGTCCTGAAAACTTCCACAGCTGCCATTTCAGCATTGGAAGTGCCACAGAGCATTCCTGATGCATCTGGAATTTTGACAGGTCTCCCTTGTTTTCAACACTGTCTCACACTTGAGTTTGGTCATGATTCTGTGGGATGGCTTTCCCAAGGGTCTTAATTTGCTCAGCACATTTGGGGAGCACCTGCTCTGTCTCTTCCTGTGCAATGTCCAGGGCCCTCTTCAGACTCCTTCAAACAGAGGGGTAATGCAGGGGAATGGAAAACCAGTACAAAATACAAGGAACCCCATACAAAATCTCCTGAGAACTCCTTTAACCACTCAGCAGGCCACTGTCACAAGTGCTAAGTAGTCAGAAATCTTTAGCCCAGGCCTGCCATTTGTGGTCTTTTTTAAGTGACCACCTACAAGTTCTCTGTTTAGCCATGCTAAAGCAGTATTACTACAATGTCTCTACATTTCCTTTAGGTTTACATGCACATGCCTCCAAGTATCTGATAAATACTGCTCATTTATTGACACTGATCTATCATTTGAGCAAATTTAGAATTAAGAGATCACTTAATATTGGCTTTTTTAAACCGCAATTAGGATTTGCATTGCATTATGATGGTCTATTACCTACACTAGACATATGTCAAGGTTAATAAGTTCTGGCAAATTGATATTTTGAAGCTACCAAACAAAACATCATAAAATAACCTTATATTTGACACATTAAGACACGAGGAAAGTTCTCACAGGAAAATTGTAAAACATGGCTTCTAAACATCATCTTTTTCTTCTAGTAAGTAAATATATTCTTAACGCAAGTTTTTCTGTCTTCTGCAACCACCTTCACATCAAATTCTACTTCATGAATACATTACAAGTGGCTAGTAGACTGGATTTATTTTTTTAATGCTTTTGGTTGTGTTCAGTGGCACAGTCTGCATGTACACAGAAGTACAGTCTGAGATGTTTTAAGAATCTTGATCTTGTTTCAGCCATACACAATAGAAAAAACTTCATATATACAACCAAATTAATTACTGGAGCTGTACAAAACCACACAGAAACAATTGAAAAGGTGCATTTTTCTACTAAGATATGAAATTCTCACAGCTGAATCATGGCAATTGTGGGACAGGAAAGATTAAAGTTGCCCATCCAATAGCTTGTAATTTAACCCAGTATATCTATTTTTGTTACATGTATTTATGGGCCTTAAAATAATGCAGAAAACATGAGTATCACCGAGATACTCCTTTCTTCCTTGCTCAAGGGCTTTTACAGTAACAGCAGCACACAATATAAAGTGATTGGGTTTATTTTGAATAAGGTTTAATGTCCTTTCCTAAAAGATCACAAGAAGTCCAAGTCAGATGTTGAATTCATAAGCAATATACAAGGGTCATCTGCAAAACTTCAATAATCAAAATCTTATAAAGGAAAGCCACAGCTATGCTGCCTTCATATCCAAGTGACATTCAAACTTGGCACAGAAGAGTTTTCAATAATAAATAAAACTGGCAAATTATTTTTCAGACCTACTTCATATTAAGGAAGTATTGCAGCAGCTGTGGAAACTGTTACAATAGGGAATTTCAACAAAACAGCTTCTAGAGCCACTGGGCTCTCTGTAGTGCTGATTCTAAAAGAGCCATGATGGACTTGCTTGAGACCATCCTATCCTTGTGGTAGCAGTGCCAGCTGTAAAAACCACCCTCACCCAGGACTCATTTCACCCAGTGCTCATAAGGAACCACTCTGACCCTCCCTACGCTGATCACACATGGATAAACTCACACTCCTCCACCACAAACCAATGAAACATTGTCTGTGTCACACCGTGCTGAAACTACAAAGAGAGAGAGAAAACCCCTTCCCTGCAAGCTCACAAACCAAGGAAAATAACACTATACAACCTCCCTACACTTATTCAAGGCAGGGATAACTCTCAGAAGATCAATATATGTCTGTGAGATTCAGTTGACGATGGGGCCCCTTGCCGTAGGTCAAATGACTTTCTTACATTTGTTCTTCAGAGGAGACACATGACACACCCCTCAGTGGAACATAACCCAAAGTCAAATTCTTGTAGCCCACCCTTTGTGCTCTCGATCTCTTTTACCTGATGAATCAGTACCACAGAACTGCTAGTCTGGTTTCTGAGCTGGTTGTGTACTACCAAATGGATTGTCTTCAAGGGGTACTCTGTCATTCATCCCTGAGTACAAAACATGCTGTTTTGGGCATTACTTCACTTTCCACAATTTAAATCTACTTTTCAACATGGCATCCTCATGTCAGGTAAGAGGACTCTAGTTGAGGTATAACAAGATCATCTCTTTCCAGCCCTGGCAGTATGGACAGAAAAGGATATCTTTCAAGTTTCCATAGTGGTAGAGGCCCCAGGGAAGAAAATTTTGTAGGTTTCTAGAAGAGTAAATAATAAATACTCATGGTTTAATTTGATACTTTTTGGTCTAAAAAATTGCTGACAGAAAAATATAGGAGGTACTTGGGGCATAGGGAGTATAAACTGGACAGGCATCTCCAGGAAAGGACAGGTTATAAAATAATCAGAAAAGTGACTAGTTTGTCAGGAATTTTTCCAGTAAGTAAGTGGATATTCTGTACTTCTATCTACATCTCATTAGCTCTGTTAGATCATTCTCATGTGTAGTGACTATTTAATATCACCAGGGAGTTTCAAACAGTGGCAAAGTATAAAGTGTTTCAGGGATTTTCATGGTTTTGTGTTGGCAGAGGCTACTTACTGTGGGCATAGAGGAATATGTCAACTATCTTTACGATTTTACTCAGCTCTCATTTTAGAACCATTCAGTTGGTAAATCTTACACTGCAGGGAATTCATTTCTCATTATGACTGGAAAAAGTGTGCCTGGTGAAAGGCTAGATGAGGATATTATGGGAAGTTTCTTTCAAGGTGAAGTCTTATTAATATACATTTTTACACTATATAAATTTTATAGAGATAAAAAAAAATCATTAACTGGTTAATGATTTTTCCATTTGGATTCTTAAACTGTATATCATAATCAGACTTCTATAATCTGTGGAGTTTCTTCCTGCATGGAAGCAATTCCTTATATGAATTTAGATGGCCTTTCAAAAATACGTTCTGTTTTCTTAGAAGAATAGCCTCACTGAATAGAAGTCTTAACATTAATAAGATAGGTATAAGCATTCTTCTTGTGGCACAGGCACTGACATCTGATGACTCGGTTATATATTAAAAACAGTTTGGGGGTGTAGATCGACCACTATTTTTACAGAGATTGCTTCTGTGTACTATTGCTCGTAGGCTGTTAGATTTACTTTTTTATTATTTCTAAAGATTTTACTGAGTGCTTAGGAGAGCATTGTAGGTATAGAATCATTTCAGAGAGAATTTGATGGCAGGATGAATGTTACTGAACTTGTAAAAAACCTGTGAGTCTAAGTTTTCCCTTCCTGATAAGTATGTCATTTGCATAACTGCACAGGCTTTGCAATAAGATTATTTAAAAACCTGTTCTCTGCAGCATCTCTGTAAAATGTTGACTATGTAAGGCTATATGTGCTCAGAGTTTGGAAGTGCAGATTTTTGGAAGTAACACTTTTCTGAATAAAGATGAAAGGGGTGAATAATAAAATACCATTAGGAAAACATGACAAATTGAAATGTGAGCTTATGGCACTCACTGGCAGGTGGAAAAAAAGAGCTACACAAGCTAAATAGTAGTGACAAAGTCTGCAAAAATGGGTTGGAAATAGTCTTCTACACCAGAAAAAAAATAACCACTGAATGAATACTACTTACTCAGATAAAACTGTCAGAAATTTTTTAATTACTGCCAATTTTTAGGCTCAACTCTGAGCCAAATAAATTCTGATGCAAGACTATCTTACCACAATACTACTAAGTAGAAGCAGTATGTTCAGAGTTACACCAACTAAAGACATCCCTCATTTTTTTCCTTTTTTTAAACTTGAAAGAGATTTGGTTTAAGTATAATACTAGGGACAGGTGTTTACTTGGTTTATCAAATGCAAATATGTGTTTGGTTCATATCTTCCACAAGTCAACAAGAACAGCACAGTCACAAGGCAATGTCCTACCCAAACTATGTGGTTGTTTACAGGCGGAAAGAACGGCTCACATAAATCTTCCTAGATACCACAACGGAAAAAATACACACAGGTGTTACAGTACCCAGTACCATTATGTTCCTCTCCTTGTAATTCCAGCCAGGAAACAGCAAGCTTCACCCTTGGAGAGACTCATAAATAGTTAAGTACCCTCTATCAACAGACGATAAAAGGGAAAACTAACCAATAAAACTACATAATGAACAACTACAGAACAAACAGAGCTAGAGCACTCAAACACAGTCAAGTTATTGCCTAGGCTATTACAAGGATTTTACAGTAATATCATTTGATTTTCTGGCTTCATGGGAATTATATCAAAGGTCTTTTACTCTTTTGAGATGTGTATCATTGCTTTTAAAGAAATTCTATTATGAAGTCCAAGGTGGAAAGGAGAAAGAACAAAAAGTTGTTCAAGGTCATAGATAATAGTGTTCAATAGCTTATTTGTAATACTTTGTCGTCTTTCTTTAACTCCTGGAAGTCAAGTGATGGTATATTCTGCTTCCTGCACAAAGGATGCAGTACAGTAAAACTTTCTATTTGTTTGCCACCATATCTATATGGGAAGCTCAAATTCTTGATTTTGGATGCAGATGGGAATTTGCACAGTTCAGGTTAAATTGACTTTGGCTTCATCTCACAACATCTGAAATCATACTGCAGTTCTCTGGGGCTTTTAGGACATAATTAGATAAATTCATAGATTAAGCTGCTCCTGGCAGGACTTGCTCTTCTGTGAATAGTGAACCGATTCCACAGCACATTGAAATACAAACTGTAGTTGCAATACCAAGTTGGCAATGCATCTTTGCTGTCAATTGTTGTGTGCCATATGGACCCACTTAAGCCTCTTCCATTTTTGGCTCTTGAAGAGAAGGCAGCCATTGTGGCCAGTCATGAGGTCAGTTTGGAAACCAAACGGCCCAGGTGCAAAAACTTCAGCAGGGACATCTGCATCCATGACTGGGTTTTTGGCTACATTTATCCCTGCCCATATTTAGACATGATATCTGCCTTCGTGGGTAATGTTACCATTTTATGCCAAATAGAACTCAGTAAGTCTGTTCTAATTTGTATTGTAAGTGATCGCAAAATACACCCAGAATATTCTAATTTTTGTATCCTATTCTACGCTCTGATACTTCAAATATAAAAAGAGCTAACATGATTTTTTTCAGACTGTTTCTTCTATCAGATAACACACACAGAAGTTCAGATGAAATTTCTCACAAACTCAAACGTGGATATTAATAATCGCTTTTTAAAAAGTTTGATGCCAGCCACCAAGGAAAGTTGAGATACTCAGAGGAAAGATCAGAAGTGGAATTATAATGATATTGATATGGCTGCAGCCTCATACTTTGTACAAAATGCAAGTGCTTTATCCTTTGATACACAATTCTTAAAAAGACTAGATAGATGCACATTAATCAAGTTTATTTTTGGCTCAACAGCATCACAGTTAAATATCAACTGGATATTTAAATTTTACTTATATTTCCTGCCACATTTCTCTGAGACCCAAATAATTACACTGGTCTTTTATTTCTCACTTCAAAAAAATGCTATATAAGAAAAAAAAAAAAAAGCCTAAACCAAACACTTACATTGCAAGGCTTTAACACCATTTGAAGAGCAAACAAAATGTATTCTAAAGTTACTCATACATTTCTTATATTAATACCATTCTGGGAGCGCATTTTCTGTTTGTCACTCTCAAAATAAGACTTCAGGTTTAACCTTCAGTTTGGAGAAAGTACTGATAAAGGGTACTTGTGTAAAGTCTCAAGAAAGCCTGATCCACCACTGTTGTCATTCAACTTCAGTATTGTTCTGGCAGCATTCAATGCAGAAATCGAGGAATAATGAATCAAAGTCACAATATTTAACAAAGATTTTACAAAACTGCTATTAAAAAAAGGAATCTTTCAAAATATACAAAACCTATACTTACAGACATATTAGTTAAGTCACATACTAGAATCCTTCTACTCTTATTATAATATATAGTGTATTTCCAGTTTCATATTACGCTGTGTTATAACTTTCTCAGTTTTAAAATGGATTAAACAAATCCTTTCTTTATTCTGAGCTGTTGAAAAACACATCTTGAATTCAATTCGTCCTTGCCCCACTTTCCTCTATCTTTTGTGCCAAACTGTCACACAAACCAGTTTTGTCACTTCAGTTATTTTTACTGATATAATATGTGTGTATTGGACAACGTATCTACAAAAAATTCTGCCTTGACTCAAAAGCAAATAAAATTATAGAACCAAGGAGCTTTGCATAAAGCTTTTCAGGCTGGTGTAAGCTGCACCAAAATGAAGTTACGATAGCAAATAAAAACGCCAGTTTTTATTTGACCAGCTGCATTATGGTCAAAGTAGCTTTCAATTTTTAATTTCATTCCAGAAAAGAAGTATCTCAGCCCCCTGCTTAGGGTTAGCTTTGAGCCTCTGCAGTAGTGGCCTTACCCTTATCCACAGCCCTGCAAGAAAGTCATGTTTTGTAGTCTGCTGCCTCCAGAAAGAAACCTGCAAAAATGCTTTTCCTCCCAGGAAAGAAGTAAAATGAAGATGACAGTCTGGAATACTAGCGAACTGCCAGTTATTTCACATTGAGTGTTTGTCAAATGACTGACAATACATTTCAGAAATGTGTGAGCAGTGGCAAACACATACAAGCCTTTGGAGAGCCCTAGAATTTATTTGTAGGTGTTTTATACCAAGGATATGGAATAAATGCATCCAGAAAATGATTTAGAATTCCAGACACACATGCTGCACTCTGATTGGCATCTCAATAATACCTAGAAACACACAGGTTTGAATTTATACATGAACTCTGCCTCATATTAGTAATGAGCTGTTCCATTCCAGCCAGTGCATCTTAAGGTTCCATGACACTTCTTCAATGATTACAGTGTCACAGCTTGAGCTTCATGCTTTAAAACATCATTTAAGTGTGCAGCATTACCTAATTCAGTGTCTTGTATGGACTATGCATATGTTTGTGTACAATGCATGTGTGTATCCTACTTAGATTCTTTTCCCTTTTGTACTAATAAATACATAGCAACTTCAAACTATCTTTCATTCCTCAGTTTTAAAAAGAGCTGTGACATGTCTCCCTTGTATTACGTCACAAAAACCAATAATATATTTTTTTTATGTAATTATCAAGAGGTAACAATACTGATACAGAAGCAGTGGGATCCTGACACCACAACATGTTGAGATGCAAATACATTCACTTTTATTGAGTTAATACCAATCGCAGCAAGCCAAGTCAGCACAATTTTTCCAATTCAGCATACAAATATCAGGGACCCCTCCTATGCTGCACACACGAAGATGTGTGTGATGGCCACACCATCTCTACATTATCAGTCCTGCCAAAAGATATGGCTAGGAGCCAAAATCACAGCCTGTTCTCTAATGAAAAGAGAAGAGATCTTATAAGAGAAGCCATAATCAACACCAAGCATGCTAACATAAATCTTTACAAATGCAATGCAAGTGCCTCAGACTTGTTCATTCTGTTTACTTCTCAGGTTTTCAAGTAAGCCTTCTTGAATCCACCGATTTCACACTGGCTTCAGGCACATCTGGAATTACTATAATGCATATTTATAAAAGCAGAGGTCACCAAAGTACTACCGGTCTGTTTACATTTCCTTGAAAACTAACTAAGTGAAATGCCTTATACAATACCTGACATAATGTGCTTTAGTTACAGCCATGAAGCTACTCTTTTTTTCTATTGTTCCCTTGTTACCAAATTATCAGCTGGGACTTTTCACCCATACACAGCTGAGCAATTGTAACCTGGAACTCTGCCTGCTCCTCCCCACAGAATATGAACCTTTAGCTGACTTACCTGTATCAAGCTACTTGGAAAAACAAGATTTCTGTTCAAAGGTACAAAAGAAAGATCAACTAATAACACCAATAATTTATGTCATGTTTCATTCTGTGTTAAATTTGCATTCGTCAAATCACTACAATGCCCCTTTGCATGTTTCAAGCTTACCTATAACTGGGGAAACTTAGATAAACATCAACTTGTTCTAATTCTTCCTAAGCTCAGATTTAACACGGTGTATTTGCAAATGTTCATGTGTTAAGCATGTTCTATCTGAAAAAAAAACCTGGGAGACACGACAATGAAGCAACATGTAAATTTAGCTTTAAAATACCTGCAAAGACAGTACTGTATTTAATCGCATATATCAAAATAAATGAGATTGCAGTGTTCTTAATCACACCAAATACAAAACAAGCTTAAAGGAAATCTCTCTACATCAGACTGTACAAAAGGATATGTCAGCACAAGTGTAAAAGACTTGGGTTTCTGAGATAAACCAGCCTTGAACAATAATCTTCTGATAAATCTCAAATTCCAGATGGTCTTTGTGGGTTTCAGACAACAGCTGTATTCATATAGCATCATGATGAGGTATCTGGCTTATTTTTAAACAGTAAATGTCAGTAGTGGTACTGTTTTGATGTTATTTAAAATAGTATCTAACATATATATATATTTTTAAGACAAGCATCGATCTCCTGTGAGAACATATCACAATATCCTCACATAGCTCTCAATATTTACATTAGGTATTTGTTAAGCAATACAGCGTTTTAAAAGTGATTCTGCAATTTATCTAGCCCTTCACAAATGAACAAAATATAGTCTTCCACTTTACTACTTTTGTGACAATATTATGGCTAAAAAGTGTTTTTAGTCCAAATGCAAATCTCCAAGTAGCCTTACACTAGAGCTGTTTTTAATTTTTTTGACACAAGTTCTTAATTAATTTAGCTTCTTGATACTTTAAGCTATAGAAGACCAACTACATAAAAATGAGATGTCAAATCTTCCCCATACATCAGGCATAATGCTATTTTCATCCTATCTTTACAAGACATCAGATATGTTAATATTTATGGAGTATACAAGGAGGAATACTGCTAGAATTAATAAATAATAAAGCTAATATTTTTTGCAAAAATAAATCATCAGATATCTCATTATAAACTGGATGTCTTCAGTTGTAGATAATTTAGTGTAGTAATAAATAACAGGAGAACACTGTGCTGATGGAATTATATTTCATTATTTAAAATATCTTGCTACTCCTATAAGAATGCATCCTTTTGTGTTCAAAATCATGTAAATAGACAGGAATGGCTTAGAATTGCAGGTACTTTCAAACAAATAAAAATTTGGTTGCTTCTAACACACCAGCTAGACGTTACTGAATAGCTGTATATAACATATACCATTTCTCAAATGCACTTCAAAATAATCCTGGGATGCATCTGTGGCAAGGTGTCACTCCGAAGTTTAGCCCATTGTTCCTATTGTCGAACAATAACGGCTTCTTTTATCTTGAACAAGGTGTTATCTTACAGGTTTTAACATTATTACTTTTGAAACTTACCTCTGGAAGGGAAATAAAGAATTAATAAGAGGTAAGGGTTTGTGTGGGTTTTTTTGCGCTGCCATTAACAGAAATTATTGGGTAAGACACTATAATGGTCTTGCATAAAATTTTGTGGCACCACGTGACTCAGCAAAAACGTGTAAGAATTTGGCATATGTTGATACCTACCTTCAATACTGTCAATAAGTTTGTCTCTTTTCTGTTGCTTCCAGTCTTATGGTTCCATTTCATAAAATCAGTACACAATTTGATTTTGACCCAGGGAGCGCACATTCCATATTCAGTGTTCCGAGAAGTACTGCAGCAGTGATCTCTTCATCCTATAGTTTGGATTTTCGAAGTGTGCTGGAGAAAGCAGGTTGAGTTCCCCTAGACAGTCAGAGGGAACTGATGCTGGATTCCATCAGGCCTCTTCATTTGTAAAATCACAGCCTATTCTCCTTGACGCGGGACATGTCTTCATTCTCTTTCTAATCTGTGCCTGGTATGCATTGTACAAGTGTTAATTAACTGATAGTAACATAATTAAGAAAATGTTGCTATGGATCGTTGTAATTGCTGACAATGAAATACAAATATGCAGTTAAAACAGCAACTTGCTGCCAAGCATAATTGAAATAGGAATATCAACATTAGGTTATGATTAAAACTCCACAATCTTCACAAGTAACTCACAGCTCTGTTGCTTTATTTTCTTACATCTCTCTTCCTCTTTCTCTGGATTCCCTAATCTATACACAGTATGTGACTCTGAGATTTACACATGATTTTAGTAAATCACTAAGCCCATTCTGATATTGAATTTCTCAGCGTGTGACTTGGTGAACCGGTTTTATGTCAAAAGCACATTAAAAAAAGATAAGCCCAGACAGCATTTTCATCCTGCAGCAGATAAGTTAACACTGTATTGTTTAGTTTTCTGTGTCTCCACCTAAGTGACAAGGTGATGATTTGTTTAAACATTAGGAGTTTTGATATGTACTGATCAAATATTATCTAAGGGAAGCTTAAAGGGAAGTGGTATATAAAACGATGTTTAATTGATTAATTTACTTTAAAAATCAGGGACTTACAATACTAGAAACTAAGATAAAGTAGAAGTCACATTGAATTATCCACCAGGTGAATTCCACTACATTTCTATGCCCACAAAATTAAAACCCTGATAACAGAAACAATAATGTTACAGCAGACAGTAAACCAGCACCCAGCCAGTAGGACAGCAAAAGAATGTTATTCACTTCAGTTGCCATTGTTTTCTACAGTGCTATGATAATTTACACAGTGAGGATGTGGTTCTCTGAAATCTACAAAATAACTCCCTTTATCTTCTCATCACCATTTACTAGGTTAAGGTTTGGTCTTCTTAAACCATTGTAATAACACTGTTGAGAGGAAATAAAACCACATCACACGTACACGGAATTTCAATGACGTGATTATGCACATGAGCCAAGCTTCTATATCCAAGAAACAAAATTCTAAGCCAAGTTTGCATTTAGCAGAAAAGGAATAAATCCTGATCGGCTTTTAGTTCCAAGCTCCTAGAGTTGCCCAATGCTCCTATTATTGTTCTATATAGTCCTTTTCTCAAGAATCCTCCCAGTCCAGTGGCTCTGAGGTCAGCTGGATGACAGTAACAGTGAGAACATCAGGGAAGCAGTAGAGAAATGAACAGAGTAATAATAAAAGTAAGCATTTTCCTTATTCTGCTGATGCTTTAGGCTGCAAACAATGTGATCACAGGAACTTCCAGAGCTCCTTTCATTGCTCAGTAATAAAAAGGGTCCATAAATACAGGTCAGAGTAGCTTTCCATTTTCATCTTTCCTTTATTTGCCATTGGACTCAACCCAGCAAAGAGATGACGTAAAATATTGATTCCCACATTTAGAAGCTAGATCTGGCTTTTGGGATCTGTAGTTTCTGTATCTTTCTACATTTGAGGCTCAGAATTCTCTACACTGAAAAACACTCCATAGCAGAAAACACAACTGCTGGTTTTGATACTTGCCTGTCCTACAGAAGTCAAACAAAGTATTCGAACCCTGTCCTGCAAACAACTGTACATGTACCTATGGACATGAAGAGCCCCACTGTAATTAACAGAGAAGGCAAAACACAAAGTTACAGGAATAAATGTTGTGGGGCTGGGACTTTGAGCATTACACATCTGCTTCTTCCCATAAGATAAGATGAAGTACATCTTCCGCCTGCACATTGTGCAAAAATGGAGCTCAGGGGAGCATGTACCCTAAAAAGACAACTGACAATATCAACAACATGCCAGTCCTGAGAAATAATCTAAAATTATTCAGAAGTTCTGCTATAACATCATGGCTAACATCTACAGATCACCAATATGGAATACAGAAAGAAACTGCACAGGAAAAAAATGTGTTCCTTATATACGCGACGTTACAGAAAAGATGACAGATTTGTCTTGATTTTGTGAACAGAAATAGGCTATTTTGTGCCTTTTTTTAATGTAAGAATTCTCTGTTTATCCAAGGTAAATATGCAAACATTAATATTGTAAGAACACGGACATTGTTTGGGATTAAATTAAAACCATTTGCCTTATGCATGCTCATTTCCTTTTTTACTACTCAATTCCCCTATGATGCCATCTGATCACTTCTTGAATGTCCCCTGTGCTTTTGCCTTAACAATCTTGCCTGGTAGGCCATTCCACACGTTTGTGATTCTCGGCATGAAAAAAATGCTTCCTGACATCTGTTCTGAATTTGTTTCTCTTTAATTTCCATTTATGCTTCCTTATCCTAACATCTGTGTCATTGTGAAAACGGTAATTCAGACTGACGTTATCTGTGCCATTTAAGATTTTACATTCCCTAGCTAAAAGCTACTCATAACCATGTAGTGGTTTTGCACTTATTGATAGTTAGCTTAGCAACATTTCCTAGTTCTAATTCATGGTTTAGGTTTATGCTTTGGCTTTGTTGTTGTTTTTTATTCTGTTTTCATGCACATTTCTTACAAGTTGAGAGTTAGCACTGCACTCAGTGGGACATTTTTAGCCCATAAGTCTTTCCTACTGCTGTTGTATAAAAAGTCAAATTTTGCCCAGCAATCTTAATGGGGGTATCAGGAGGACTGTATATTATGCTGATTCCTGCTATGGTTTAAGACTGTACCTTGTGTAGCTCTACAAATCTGGGAGTTGGGAAACTTCTCAACTGTTTCTTTCAATGTCTTTACAGTGGCTGGAGGACCAAACCATACCCAGTGAATATTACGTTTTAGTAATTTCACCGGAGAGGTAAAAAGGATATTGAAATTACTCTTACAGTTCTCCCAAGTCTACAAAAGGATCTGGGACTATTTTATCTCCTCCTTTAGATCCCTAAGACTGGGAATCCAGTATCTCCTTTCACCTGTCCTTAAAGAAACAGATTAATTCCAAGAGATGAACTATCAGAGCCTTGACTTACAACAAGCAAAGCAATTAACAGCACATTTAACAGCAATTAGCAAACAGCCTCATTTCATATGGCTGGCATCTATGACTGAGTTCAAAATGTACTATTTCTAATACTAAAAAATATAGGTAAGTAAGGCAATTTAGTAGCTGATTATGGATTCTGGAGTAAGGATTCCTGCTGGAGAACATTAAAAAACTATTGATCCCTTTTTCATGGTAATAGAGAGATACAATTCATACACAGCTGTGTCTTAAGCCACTGCCAGGTTCACTTTTTTGCTTTCAAAATACAGAAAATCACATCATTTGAAACAATCAAGAAATTAACAATACTTTAGGTATTTATTTGCCTTATTCTTGACTGTTGAATTAGTATCTAACATGTGTCCCAAAAGTGGTACTGAACCATGAAACTGGTACTGCCTAGAAAGGTTCAAAAAATATTTGTCAGCACTTAATCACCCTACATAAACTCCCCACACAGAACAACATTTAGAGGGAGTACTTCTGAAAAGATTCAAAAATATTCTATTTTATTCCACCATGCTAAGAGAGTAAGTTTTGGTAAATACAACCAGATGCCAAGAAGATCTGAATACATAAGTTTGAGGGTTTCTCAAGTTCATCACTTTCTTTCTGGACATGAGCAGATAATACACTTAAAAGTATTATCCAATACAGATTTTACAACAGCAAGAAAATGAGAACAGTCTGTTTCACTATACTTAGAGTGCGTGTTCAGCCTAACTAGGTTACCTAAGTTTATTTAAAGGAAAAACTTCCTGCCCATAACTCAAAAACTGTTTATTCCATGATGTAAAAGAAAAGCTAAAGGTGACATTAATCTTATTTCCTAAAGGATTACCTTGATTCATTCAGCTGAAGTACTGGGCTTTGAAATACCCAAATATGATCCAGCTTATGTCTCTAGAATATGCCTAATGAGAGAAAAAAAAAACCCAAAACATCAAAATCACAAGATACTGTGCAAGTAAACACGGTGGGGGTGTGCATGAATATGTGTAGGAGGGGAGACTGAATTTAAAAGTGAGGTATTCAAGCAGTAATGTGTCACCCAGAACATGTTTCATGTCAAAGTAAAACACCTACTCCTTGTAGCCAGCAGAGAACTGCACAGTGAGCACACTAACAGGGGAAAGGTGAAGAAGGAAGGAACTGATATCAATATCGTTTTTAATTGAAGGTGAGGAGCGAAACATTTTCACGTATTATTTGCAGGTAGTGCAGATTCCTTCCATTTAAACAGAGATTGCCAACAGTAAACATGGCATCCTAATGCCTTCCACTGAAGAGCGGAATATTTTCTCAATATTTTCTCAAGTAAAATGAGACAGTTATTTTACACCATGTCTTTTAGGTTGCTTAATTTAGGCAGGAAAAAAAGGTATTTTCTCAAAGTGGTTGATATTCTGGAACGCAATAGCAATTCCTGTACTTCCAAGTAATTCTTCCTGTCTCACAAAGCAGGCCTGGGTTACTGACCCTGTTCCGAGTAAGCTTCTTCCCTGATTAAAAGGCAAGTTTCTTTCATGGTTATATCATTTTAAAACCTATTCAGATGTGATAACATTTTTGCTCCTGTATCTTGGCAACATGATTTATTCCGTTCACACTGAGTGTTACACTCTGAAAAAGCAGTACCATCTGGGTTGAATTAATAGCCTACCCAGAAAAATAAATGAGAATGGTCTGCTATAATTAACATGTAGGTAAAGTATATTTAACAGATTATTATAATTAATATATCAGTTACCGATTTCATGCTAAACAGAATTGTGAACACAAGATACTAAGATTAGTTACCCTTTCTCTATGTGCCTAGTAAAAATTCAGTGGAAGAATAGATCCAAAGAATCAATAAAATTGACCTTAACGTGAAAAAAATTAACACAAAGGAAGACAATGTAGGGTATTATGGAATAGCAGTAGAAAATTACTAGTTTCATGAATTCTGAATTAACACCCGTAAAACTCAAATGTGACAAAACCAAACCAACCCCCCACCAAAATGCTTGAGTGATTCATTTAAACACTGCTAAAGGCATCCATGTATTTAGATGGAGAGGGCAGACCTGTTCCTTAAAGCTGTGTTTGAATTACATAAAATGTAAGATATGATAGAAAGTCAACAAAAAGCTGTGGATTTGGTGAAAACATCGTGGAGCATTGTCACCCACACAACAAGAGCACTGGGCTTTGTTGGTAAGCTCTTCATACGACAAAAATGTTGGTTAGGTTTTCACATGTTACCAGTGATCCAGTGGTTATTTAGCAACTTCCTCAACCTCTGTGTCCCAAGAAGAAAGAGTTCAACTTTTTATCTACCCCATAAAAAGCATTTACTTTTGTTCAGGGTTTTATATGTCTTTTCAGTTTAACTGATATGACATTGCCAAGAGGTATCAGATAAATTACACATTCACAATTACTATTTGTGCATCTTCTTCTTTCTTGCTACATAGTAACAAATCCGGAAACTTGCATAAAATTGAAGATTAATACATGAAACTGATGTTTTGCCCCAGAAATCAAATGTTTTTTAAAAAAGGTTTCCAACTGCCCATCCCCAACACACCCCCCCCCTTGCATAATTAGGGCTTTTGTGTCTCCAGATTATCTTTAAACTCATGTTATTATAAATCTTGTTTATTACTGAAAAGACTAAGGGTCATTTGACAATGGAGTTGGGCACATCACAAATGAAGTATGTAGGAGAATCCATTCCAAAAGGCTTGCAATTTAAACAGAGAGGACAAAGAGGAGATGAAAGGGGCAAATTAAATTCAAATGCAGTTAGAGAGCCAGGGGAATTCCCTGCTTTTCTCCTGGCTTTCACTTTATGCACAGACACAAAAGTTAAGTGCAATACAATAGTAATATTTTAAAACACATTTGGGATGACAAAGTCATGAAACACTTACAAACAAGGCATAGATAACAACACAAAGAAACCTGAACCAGACATCTCTAGTCAGCACATGGGTCCCATGGAATGATAACGTATAACATTGCATTTAATTAGGTTAAAATTGGTTTTACAATCAGATAATATTGGGGGGAGAGCAGGGAACCCAAAACATTAACTGGCACAACTTTCTGCTAGAAGAATTCCAATATTCCCATTGCATATAATAGGTTGTGGAAAATGCTGAACGCAAGAGTGGTACATTGATCACAGGGAACATTGGGAGCTTGCAGGATTTCACAATTATGTAGCTGAAATAGAATTCTACAGTATTCTACAGTAATTCTCACCATTTAAATAATTACTTTAGCTGATTACTGTAAAATAGGAAGTAAAAACCAGCCAAAGAGATAATTACAGGAATGGCAGAAAAAGTTTCAGAAGCTTCCATGTAGAAATTAAGATGAAGGGCAACACTTTTGCATTCCTTTCCACATTCATTTCAACTACAATGCTGCTGTTAACATTCTCCAAGACTTTAATTTCCAACTCCAAGAGAGATTCCAAAGTAATTATATTCCAGTTTAATCAAATTTGCATTCTAATGCAAAATGGCAGTAGTATTGTCACGTGGTATTGTGCCAGTAGATTATCACATTTAAGATCTGCAAATTTCACCTTAACGTTACTGAAGCAGCCATTAAGACTTTTGAGAAACACATTCTAGGATTTATGTCTTACTCTGGAACATCTGGTATTAATCTCTGACACTATTCTACCCTAACAAGGTGGATTTCCATTCTGTTCCAAAGCTGTAAATCCACGATTCTGGAACCCACACAGACTCTTCTGAATTAGTAGAAAATATACAGTGACACCTAAGTGAAAAGCAGTTTGATCACTAGCAATTGTTTTTGCACATTCTACAAGTATAGTAGTGTTGCTAAAAACTGGCACTGGTTTCTCACTTGCTATACATTTATCTGCCAGAGATGAAGATTTAGAATAAATAGTTTAGAATCTTTAAAAAGCTTTTACAAAATCATTTTCGCCCAAATTAGAAGTTAAAAGCCGGCAGAAATGCCACAAATCATTCTTTTTAATCATCTTTACATATAAAATCTATCAGAAAGGTTTTATAGGAATACCACTTTGACACTGGTGTGAACTTTAACATACTGTCACTACTGCAATACAGAGTCACTATCATGTCCCATAATATACATGTAACAGAGGATTGGGGAAGCAAGGTCATATTTGACAGGAGTAAGATTCAAGGCTTTGGGTGAACAGTTATCAAAAAACCAGGCAAGGACTGATACAAAAGTCTATGGTAGCAAAGTGAACATAGCAGGAAAAGAGAACCTTAAAACATCAGTGAACAGAACTGTATTTTGTCAGTTTGTGAATTCCCATTGCAAATAATGGATTTCTGCAATCAAAACCTTTCAAGAAATTTTAACGGCATTTTTTTCTATCAGGTCTTATTCTCCATTAGTAAGACAAGAAATAGATAGGTAATATTTATAACAGTGTTTTCTTTTAGAAACTACTGAGAGGCACATTCCTGGTCTTAAAGAACTCATTAGCCAAAACTCAGGTATCTTAACCTGACAACTTCACACAGATCAGCTGTGTTTGGCCACAGTCAGTATCACCTAAGTATCTGCAAGAACAGGAAGGCTGACATTCCAATATGATCCATATAACACAGTTCCAGTATCACCAAAACAAGGATGACATAACTATAGTATTTATATTACAGGAGTATCAATAGTCCCTCCCCACACAGGAACTGAATTCCTACTGAAGCAAGGGCAATACACATCTAATGAAAATAAGATTTATTCTTCAAAAGACATCAATCTAAGTGAAAGATGAGAAGAGTAGAAGAACAAAATAGGAAGCAAAGGATAACAATGAAAGATAAAAGAAGCAGCATGATAAACTTAGGTCACAGCACACAGCCTGCTTAAGTACCACAAGCTTATCAAGAGCTTAGACAGGCTTTGGTTAAGCACCACCAAGTTTTATGGCATTATTTTGGTCATTGGAGGGCTCTGGTGTTTTCTTCTGTGAATAACTTGGTAAAGGATCAACATCGTAAGTGGCCTTATTAATAGAGAGCCCCTAGTCAGGACACAGACCATCATGCCACTGCAATTCCATGCAAATCAGATTCAATTTACAGTGCTTTTATTTTATCTGCAATTAAAAGTTAAAAGAAAAGAAAAAAATCCTTTCAAGTAAAGGCTATCTATTTCTTCATAAATAGGACACCTTTTCAGAGACTCTCTTTTGTATGCAGTGGTAGAGATGAGATCTGTACAAAATACAAAAGGAATAAAGTACCAGTGCTCAGTATTATGAGGGCATTGCCCAGATTCCCTGTCAAGTCTCAGTTCTGTATAGGCAATAATAACCATTACTGGGCTTTTTGGGTTTCAGTCACTGCTGTGACTCTCAATACAATGAATACAACAGAGAAAACATTTTAAAACTGCTGATAAAAAAACCTTTCTTTTGCCACCTTTGAAGAAGTGTTGGGAGAGTTTCTGTCAAAAGAAGGAAGTAATTTCAATGAAAGGGATAATGGGAAGTATATTGAATGAGAAAGAGGATGGAGGGCAGGAAATACAACAATAAAGTTTAATTAAATTAAAGAACAAGCTCCAGCAGTGAAGTATATGCTAGATTTTATTTTTTTTCTAAGAACTGACAGAAAAAGTTTAACATAGGTTATTGAAGATAAAAATACAACCATTGGATATAATTTATTGATCTTTGATTCAAAAGCTGATGTTCCACTGAATACCTCCTCCTTTTTTAAACAATTCACTTTCTGTAACATAGTTGAAGAAACCAAAAAGAGGGCAATACATGCAGGATCTAAACTAGCATCCTCAGAGATGGGCCTATTTCAGGTCATGAAAGCCAACCAATGTCAGAAAGAATAAGGAGATACTGTTATGAGTAACACTGGCACTGAAACAGGTGTTTGAAATGAGAGACCCTGCTGAGATCAGGTGCCACTTTAAGCCATATCCCTCTTTTACAGCCAGAAACCTTATTAATCTCATAACATTTCAGTTCCTCCAGATCTAAGGGTGGGTGGGGAGGAAGGAGGTAAATACTCAGCATAACTGAAAGAAATCACTAGTCACTTTTCCTATTAGAAATTCAAATATATTAAAAAGTAATTATGAAGTTAAAGATCAAGGCCATAACATTCTTTACCTAAAAACATTCCTTCCCCTTTGCAAACCTCCTTCTTAAACCTTAAGACCAGTATCCATGCTGCTGTAATAGTGGCACGACAGCATTTTGTCCTTAAAGTCTGTTATCATGCACTGGTTTGGAGGGAGGGTGGAGCTACGGATCTCTAGGAAACTCATCAAGCTTCATACAGTTTCACGTTTTCAGTTGTGTGATTTTCCCCGAATGGTGTGAAAGAAAAGTTCTTGAACCACTCGTGATTTTGTGCTGACAGCATGACTTGGATTAGCCACGATAATACCGACACAAAAACCAACTGCAAGCAGAGTCGCACAAAAGTGACAGGACAGGAACTGGTGGGATGCTCTCTGTGTTGTGGACTTGCCACCACAAAAGAAAGAAAAAAAAAACCAACAAAATAAACAGTCAGAAGTTCTCAGACTCCAACACTCCTGCCACCGAGCTCCCCACTTAACACTGTCTGGAAGAGGAATAGGCACAAATCAGACTTGGTACCAGGACTAAGAGGCACAGAGGCAAACAGTAACCTCTACCAGCTTTGCCTGTCTACCCTTAGGATTTACAGGAGAGCTGCATTGCTAGTTGCCTGGCAATAGCTAAAAGCTCAGAGAGACAAGTCACTTGAGCTGCAATTGGATTTTGAACTTGATTGAACAAAATATTTTTTCCCATATATTTTAACTCTCATATTGAAATCAATTTACCCACCAAGACTGTGAGTTACGAAAGGGGATGATTTTAAGACTTGGGACTGGTCCTGCTTCCTGTGCTTCACGTTGCCCAAATTTGACCGTCCTCATTTCAGTAGCAGTTAACAATACAGTATTTTAGCTGTCAGTAATCTGGGACCAGCATGTGGTGTACTGCTGGTCAAAAAAAAAAAAGTAACATTATAATTGAGCTCCTCTCAACAGAGAGCATCACAGACTATGTTTACAATGCACCTGACAGAAAATGAGTATTTTGTAGAAATAATGATTAATTCATAGATATATGTGATTTACTGTCACTGTTTCTACTTGTGCAACCAAAGCAGCACCACTGACAGAAAGATTGCCATACTATAGTTAAAAAGGTTAAAAAAGGCACAGCAGTGAAGAGATTACTCCATATAGAATATCAGTGCTTTTTCACACATAGCTTTTTAACAACTTCATTACTTTTCTTCATAGCAGAAGTATAATATTAGCAAAACTCTGTAGAGCTATAGACTCCCTTTAAGAGTATATTACCCGCACTTACTGTTTACAAATAGTAGAAATGTTTGGGGTATTTTCCAGTGGAGTTTACACTTGGGATAATATTTTGTGTGTTTATCAACACACATATATATATACATAAATCTAGGTAAGAGATATATGTATCTTTTCAAGAATACTTCTGCAGACTTTCATATCAATGCCAAGCTGCACTAAAAGCTGAAAACAGCTTTTATCTTTAATTGTCAAACTATAAAGTTGTTCTATGCTGGAGTATTTTTCCATAGAAGGAATAATGGAAAGTATCAGAATAACAGAAGCCTAGCATGTTGCAAAGGACATAATTAGCCTAAAGAAATTAAAGCATCTTCAACATTGTAGCCATAAACAGGTATGGGGATAACACTGTACACAAAGCACCCTCTCACCAAGGTGATGTCACTGTTGACTAAAAAACAAAATGGGAAAAAACAAAATATCTTTTCTGTACCTCATCATCAGGTTTCTAAAAAAATATATTTACTCATATTGTGACTCATATGAGAAAAACTAATAAAACACATGAATATATGTGGGTTTATATGTACTTTTAAGCCAGTGGTACCAATTTTTAATCACTGATCATGCTGACTTTTCTCTGGCCTCCCACACAGCTTGGGAACAACGGCTGGTAGCTACACGATAGATGTACTTTAAGAACCACATCCTGCTTGTTTCTTTTCTGATTTTTGCTGGGGTAGAGTTGATTTTCTTCTCAGTGGCCAGTATGGGGCTGTGTTTTGGATTTGTGCTGAACACGGTCATGGCAATAGAGATTTTTTTTTTTTTTATTGCTGAGCAATATTGTTTACACAGAGCCAAGGCCTTTTTTGCTTTTCATACTGCCACAGGAGACTGGGGGTGCATGGGAGGTTGGGAGGAGACAGAGCCAGGGACAGGTGACCCCAACTGACCCAAGAGATATTCCAGACCATATGACGTCTTACTCAGTATATAAAGTGAGGGAGAGAAGAAGGCAGGAGGGGCACATTTGGAGTGATGGCATTCATCTTTCCACGTAGCCCCTGTGCGTGTCTGGAGATGCCTGAACACCTTCCTGCCCATGGGAAGCAGTGAATTAATTCCTTGTTTTGCTTTGCTCACGTGCGTGGCTTTTTCTTTCCCTACTAAACTGTCTTTATCTCAACCTATGAGTTTTCCAGCTTTAACCCTTCCATTGTCTCCCTGACCCCACTGCTGGAAGAGTGAGTGAGTGACTGCATGGGGCTTGACTTCTGGCCGAGGTTGAACCATGACGTTTCTTCATTTGAAAAAATTAACTACTTCTGAAAAGAACCTGTTCTACTAAAACACAGAAATTGGTTGTTCTGCATTGTATAAAGACATCTGAAATCAGAGACCATATCTACCTGTCTCCCACCACATACCCTCTGGCAAACCTATATGTGCATACAGAGCACTGGCTTAACGTGGAGCAGTATCATCCTGTGACCCACGAGGGAACAGCTGGAAGTGCACTGCTACTTTCAGGTTAGTTCAAGCACTCCTAGAGCATTTCTCTTTCCCAGTGTTAGCTCATTCTGCTCTGCTGTATGACATTTATTTATTTTAAACCTGAAGTGATCTACTGCCTTTTCCACAAAAGCACTGCTCCATGTTCCCCACTACTAACTCTAGGCTATCAGACCCACTAAATTCAGCTGCCACCAACAGCTTCAATTCATGTGATGAGAGCAACACTGCTAACCACAAACAAACCAAAAGATGAGCTTAATAAAAGGTCTAAACACTAGTTAATGTAAGAATGGAGATATTATAAATTAAAAGGCACTCGCAAAAGCTTTGGCTTTACTTTCCACGGTAGATATGTTCTGCAGCTTCTCCTCCAGGCACAGGGAGCTAAGTGCAGTCCTTCAGGTGAACTCATTTAAGACAAGGTTTGGTATTTCAATCAGGTATCTGAGATTTAAAAGGACTTGTCTATTTTTCCTGAAGTAGAATGCAATAGCTGCATTTCATAAGAAATTCAGGGTTAAAACTTAGGAAAAAAGTGATGACCTTCATTCAGTTCACTTGGACCATTTCTAGTTAACAGGACCAGCATCATCTTGTAATACAGAAAAAAAAACATTGGAGCAGCACTCTGGGCAAATGCACAATTTAAAAAAACATTTAAAGCTTTTAAAGGGTTCTGAAAACATACTTTTCAACTGACATATAAAAGGCAAAGTGAATATCCTCTATACTCATGTTTTAGAATGGTATGTAAAGTTTTCTGACAGCCAACAGGTACACCCAGGAATGTTCCAAAAGTGCCTGAGGCTGTGAGCAACTGACTTAGTCAATACACTCACAATATGCCAAATCTATTATCTTAGGATTGAACTATAATGCCGCTTCCTTTTTCTTGGTGGAATTACCCTGATGCATTTCCAATTAGGATCCCTGGTTTCCCAAAGTAGAACATGTACACACAACATTGTGTGCTCTAGAAGAGTCTTTTTAATAGACATTGTAGATTAGATCAAAGATTTTGGTCAGGAGAAGTGTAAACATAAACAAGGGTCATATAAAAATAAATATTATTTGGATACTTGTTAAACTTGAATAGAGTTTGAGTACAAAAGTATTGATAAAGCAAATTGGGCATTTTAATTTGTATGAATATGTAATATTTATATTTAATAGTCTATTTTTATAAATTATAAATTCACTCTAAGAATGCATATCATGATAACCCATTATTAACTATAACTATTTTGTCAGGCAGTAATTTGTATTAATAATATCAGTCATTTTGTTATTCAGAATTGGTGTTAGAACTCCCTTTTGAGTTCTTTTACTCCTCTGTTCCTCTGAGCTTAGGTTACTTTTTCAATGCAGCAAACTGTTGGGATATAATGGTTAAATAATGTGAAATTGCACTGATGCCAGTGAAATAAAAGCGAGTTTTACAAAACCAAGTTCCTTCCCTGAACATAATAACAGTAAATTTCTAGTGTCCTGTAGTGCAATATCCATTAGATTTATTATGTTGCAATTCCCAATCCCACTAGTTCTGCCTGAGGGTGAGTATATTACATTTCATCACAGTTTCATTTTCTCCTACAGATGAGAAATGGGAATGCTATTGCAGTTATGTAGAATGCATGTGTTAAATCTGATCTCTAATAAAATCAAACACATCACAACTCACAGCACTTTAGCACAGTGTCGGCAAAATGAAACACCATCTGTCATCATGTAGAGACTGCCTTATTGTAACACAAAATCAAACTGCTCAGTGTGAACATTGTTATTTAATAAATGGGTAAATGGAAACTGATCATTATGGTCTTATTTATTTTAAATGACTGGTTAAAGCTACCAAAAAAAATGCATTATAACTTATCAATTAGATGTATGGACATTACACTAACACCAAGAGCAAACAACCATAAGCCAAGCCAAAATTTTAAATGCCTTTGCTGAAAGAGTGAGATAAATATGCAAGGCACACACTTACAACAAAGACCTGCCAAAATGTAGGCTAAGGATAGAAACTGGTGAAACAAAAATTCATTGTCTGTGCTAATGAGACAAAACCAGCTGAACACTATGTTGTTAAAGAACAGCTACTTATAGCAGGCAAGTTTAAAAATAAAGTGAACATCATGCTCTGGTCTGAATGGATTGCAATGATATGGATTAGTCATCACCCCAACAAAAGCTACATTCCTGAGCTTCTACCTTGGCTGTTTTAACACATATCAAAGTGAAGAATGATGCAACATATTTGCTCTTAGTATGAATTAATCACCTTAAAGAAAAAAAAAAAAGGCATTTGTCAACTAAACTGTTCCTATTGGCAAGAGGAGATAAAAAAAGATTTCAGGTTTATAATTACAAGAACCTGGATCTGACAATTCAAATGCCAGCTTCTAGTTATATAGGTTAGTTTTGCTATTATAAGGAAAACCCAAGTCATTTATCTTCAGAAAGATCTTCACACACCAAGTACATAGTTTTCAAAGAGCTATTACTGTATCTGCAGAGACAATAACATGTTCTGACAAAATCTTAATAGTCCCATTGCCCTCATATCATATTTAAAGGACCCATGAGCCTGGTAAGATGTCAACAGAAGTATCCAATGCAGCAGCACTGACACTCTGTGATGTCTAAGGGAGCAAACAGAATGCCAGTAAAGTCTCACATGTTTATGAACGTGAGAATTTTCTCCATCCCACTGATATTGTATCATGACTTCAACAACCATTAGCAGTTCAGCAGAAATGCCCCATGCTATGAATGCATTTGTGATTATTTCGCTGATATTGGCCTCAGAGGTTATTATCAAAAACTTAAAATATATCATAGAAGCTATCTGTTCAGCTTCAGATTTTTCTTCTTCAAGGCTTTTATTTTTAAACATTTAAGAAAGTGATTGCCCTTGCCTTAAAAACAAAAAAAATAAAAACACCCACTTTTCTCTTGTTCCAAAGAGGCTTTTTTTTTTTTTCAAATAATTAATCTAGAAATCTAGTATGTAAAATGGGTGCAGACCATACACAAAGCCTCATTACTTTCCAGTAAAAATTGGATCTATATGCCGGGTTAGATTTTCTGTTCCATTGATTTGGATGGCACATACAACTTTTTAAAAAATGACAGACTAGTATATATAGCCTTAAATAAAACTCTTGACATTTAGGACATTAAAAATTGAGGCACTTATCTCTTCTTTGGTTTGCTGTGTTGTTCCTAGTCCTCAAAACACAAATGTATGTCATACAGCAATACCTACCAGGCAAGACCACAATCAAACTTGGGCCCCAAGTGGTAAGATAAAAACAGTGAGTGTCCTTTACCCTGCGAGTTCTCTCAAGGCATTGCATGATATAGACATTTACCTACCACTGAAATGCAGCCACTTGCAGTGAGAAACACAGCAGCTGTTTAACAGCCCACATTAACACTGCACAGCAGTGTAGGACAGGCGGTGAGGAAGAATACCCTATTGAGATGAAAGTGGAAGGAGAAATTACAAAATCTAACTATAATTACCAGGGCTGGATTGGGGCCAGAAAACAGTCACCACAGCATTTTGAATAACCACAATAAGTCTGCAGCTCGGTTTTATAGCTCAGCCAGGAGATGGCATCTCAATCAGCATTGAGCTCTCTAAGGCTGTATTGGGACACTGCTTTTAGTGCAGAGCAAAAGGGAAATGAAGGATGGAGAACCAGCTTTATGCATAGTTGTCACTGCTCTCGTTGGCTAAAATTAGATCCTGAACATTAATTTAACAGAGTTTTTGTGTTGATTATATCAGATTAGGAAATTATACAATCGTGTATGAGGCTTTTGAGAACACTGAAATATTGTGCACACAGGGAACACTGATATACTTTCCGTATGTGCTTCATTTATTAAAGCACTTATACAAGGGAGCCCTTAGAGAAAGAACATCTTTCCAGGGAGACTCTGGAGGTTTGGTTGCTAGGAAGTTACATATGCTTCTGTTTTTAATGAGATTTAAAGTATCATGCATTATATATTATTTTCTACATTTAGGATGTTCACCATTATTTGCCTTATTTTGTACTTCATTTTCATTTCTGGCATATAATCTGCGTACAAAACAGCTTTTAGAAAGAATTGCCTGAGAAATTCCAGAGAGGTTACATTTCATGTTTTTCAGCAAAAGAAGCTCATGTAGCTTTTCCTGTATTGACATGTCTGCTGCAGGCATTCATTCATCAAAAATTTGTTTCTACCAAACGAAAAAAGAATTAATCGTGGCTTGTACCACAGTAACATTAGTGTGGATACTGTGTGCCTTCTATCCATTCTCTTCTGGTTTATATAATGAGGATCCTGCTAGCTTTGTTTGTTAAACATTGGAATAGATGTTCTAAAGTCTGTCAGTTTTATTTCCCTTAAAACTAGGTGCTGCTTGAAGAGAAATTTTATAAGAACAAATCACTCAGCTCCTCTTACCTTTAAACACTAAGTAAAGGGACAGCCATTAGACAAATAAAATTCTAAACTGATTTAGTTTTAACTGCCCATCCTAAGAAAGGACACCATTATGTAAATGCACAGCTTTTTACATGGCCTTCATTTACACAATAAGAGATGTTAATCAAAGGTCAAAAAACAGTAGCAAACATTTCTGTTGAAATTAGAGATTGATAAGGCAAATTACAATGATCCTTTTAATTTAAGGAACTGTTTTGATCTGCAAATAGTTTTCAAACCCACATATTTAATATTCAACAAAAATGATGGGGGCTGCTTTCCAGCAGCTCCTTGTACCAGTACTTAATTTCTACTGTGCTTGCATTGCAAATAGAAACAAGTACAGCTATTTCAGGATTGTAACTCTAAACACAATGAGAGAAGAACAAAAATAGTAGTTGATGAGTTGTAGTACAAGTTGTACAGATATCCAAAGTTCAATAGTAGATCACCATATCCCTGTAATATGGTCATAATTATCATCCATCAGTGAAATCCTGTTCTCTTCTGTGTAGTTCCTGTCCTTCACACTTCCCAAAGTAATTGTAATTACTGCTTTCTCTCCATTTCCTACTGACACCATAAAGTACATAACTATGCTGCTAAACTATCATTCACATCTAGTTTTCAAGATCTAAATGCCAAGTAAAATTTCTGCAACAGGAGCTCAGCACAGCTAAATCCCTGTGCAGTGTGTATGCCTGTACCCTGCAAGTTCTCAATAAATTGGACTCTTGAGCCAAGTGTTGCAAAGCTTTGGGGCTTACAGCTTAACACAAGAGGCCACATCTTTAAACTGTCAGGTCTCTAAGGAAGCAGATATCAACCATACAATGATTTTCCCAAATTCTCAAAGGCAATTTTTAAGTAGTTTTTAAGGTAACTAATGAAGATAAACTTTTTTTAAATAATGGAAGAATAGGAAGACAACTGGAAGAAAACCAGCCTCAACAAATTATGCTTGTTAATTCTATGTACGGATTCACTGTAACATCATACCTAAAGGCCCCATGAATATAGGACCAATAATAAATTCTCTAAGAGCTAGGTTTTCAGATTTTTTGAGAGGTTGCAATTTTTGGGGGAATAGGGGAGATTGGTGTTTTGTTGGGGTTTTGTTTTACAGAGAACACACGTTTGCGTAGAGATCGCAAACACATGCAATGTTATTAAGAAAATAACCGTAATAATCAAATAAATTAACAACAGAAGTTTTCCTGTGTTTAATTTTACAAGCTTAACACTAACAGAAGAGGCATAAAGCACTAGAGTTTTACAGATTCTGCTGAGGTTGTCTCTACCACAGACATGAATGCTACTGAGAAATACTTGAGTTTCCCCACAATACCCATTTCAGCTATTGGGAAATTTAGGATTCATTCTCAGGATGAGGCCAAGTCATTAACAAAGTTTGGATTGTTTTTAAGTACTGTAAATTAAAAAGAACCAAAGACAGCTTATGCACAGCTGAGAACATTTGATTGTCTGGAAGACAAGAATGGTCATTATTCCACATGAGGTTTTTCAAGTGATGCAAAAGGAGATATACAGAGTACTGTGACCATATTTTGTCTTTAGAAGACAAATTCAGAATATAAGCTCAATATCACCTTACCAGGGAAATACTCAGCAAAACTTAATGAGATTTCAAAAACATTGTGTGATCCATTCATTTAAACTGGGGTTAATCAGAGCATTTATAAAAATATTCCTTCCCTACACCCCATGAACTGTCTTCCATGCCTTCCTTCTCTTCATCTTTCACCTGCTTCCACAGACAGAAAGTCTTCCCCTGATGTGGACAACACAGATCATGTAGTTTTTTTAATTGTTACCAAGAATCAGCTTTTTTTAAAATACGGACACTGCAACACTGAGTAAACTGTGGAGCATATCTGATGTCAGGAGGGTGACCTTCTCAGAGGTCAGCACTGATAGAGCTTGGTTGAGCAGTACCAGTATCCTCTCAGCAGCATTGGGAACTCCAGCTGTTCCTGGTAAGCATCCTTGTCAGCTGTCATCAATAGAAGAAAAACTAGACAAGACAGAGAATAAATCAAGCCTTGAGGATCAAGACTTAACTACGTCAGTATTCTGGGATCCAAAGAGAGAATAAGAACACTTAAGAACAGGCAATAAATCTGGTTGTGGCTGGGGAAATTGTCAGCATGGAGTGCTGGTTTCCAGTCACTGGGCAAGTTCGAAAATCTCAGAGTTGCTTTCACTGGAGCTCTGATAATATTCATCAGCAGAATTACCACCTCTGATGAAAGCACTAAGAGTCATAAATCACTTAAGAGAAACACTACACATCATTCTAATATAGGAGAAAAAAGTCTCAATCATAACTGCAATGAGTTTTGATTTGTTGGATTTGGAGGATTGGGTTCCCCCCCTTGCAGAAATCCTCAACTTGCCTTTCAGCTTGGAGGCACAACAGTGTGCTTGGGTACAGGTGCTGTCTAGAGCATAACATCCTCCCAACAGCAAACTAGGTTATGAAATACAATACGACCAGCAAAGTACAAACTAAAATCTATCTCATGATATTAGAACCTTTAAAGTCTAAAGGAAGTTTTGCCACTCCGATATTCAGCCTGGGGACTTCAATACGTTGCTATTTTCTGATTACAATACAAATAGAAGTAAAACCTATTTATGGCTACTGCCATGGTGAACTGTTTCCTATTTAGAACTTCCCAGTGGTAGCAGGAGACAATTCAAATTCTATAAGCATTCATAGAAACACCAACCACCATGTGATGTATACAAATTATGCTTTTTCTTTGTCCAGTGCAGTTTATTTTTAATTTTAAACTGCTTTGTTAGAATAAAATTTAAATGACAAGAGCAACTGCTGTCATTGTTTTTTATCCTGTTAGTGCTTCCAAAGCTTGCTCTCAGTAACTTTGGTACTTCCTCTGTCACTAATTTCTCCTGTAACACTGACAAATATTACCTTTTCAGTCCTAACACCCTTTAACATAGGGAAAAATTCTCCAGATTTAAAAACTGTGATATTGAGGCTGAAAGATATTTTTAGATCAAGTCACCCTGAAAATCTACATCAACATCAGAAATTAAACCCAAAGCTCAGAAAACGTGTAATGGAGATCATATCAAACAACTAAATAAAAGGATGATGCCATAAGCACAATACTGTCCTAGCTGCAGGTACAATATTTACTGTTTGACCTGCAGCTCTCACGCTCCACTGTCATACATAAATCAGATTTTTGCAATAGAGGGAAATTTCACTTGCAATTGCAGCAAAACCTCATTAAAATGAACTGGCAGACAGAGTATTTCTATCTTACGGGAAATTGGTGAAAAGCCAATAAAAAATTCTTTGCCTACACTTTATATTCAAAAATTTTCAACCACTCTAGCAGTAATATTTATGCTGTCCATGTGGATAGATATATTCTAGCAGTGGAACACAGTCAATATCTTTCCCACGTACAACAAAATAAGCCATGTCTTCAGATGCCTACATGCACTTTTGCCCACTGATTTACAGTTAAACTGCCACCACAGGAAGCTGAAATAATAACTCCTGAAGCACAGCTTACATTTTTCCAACCAGTTTCTTGAAGGTTGGCTATTAATTCCCCTCAGAGTATATTCGATGGAAAGCAAACTGGTTATTTGTATAAGTTGACAAACTCGGGATAAACCATCTTCTCTCAATTACCAGTAACAGGCACTGTATGTTTAACTTTGTTCTTCGTTTGGAACAGAGTTAAAGGGCAACCACAACTGCCTTCTGACATAAGTTTATTACTCAGCTAAACTATTCCTTTTCCTCTGGTTTTGTCATCCCAGCAGCTTTCACAAGCACTGAGTCAGTTTTAAGTAAAACAACCTTGATTATTCCAGCGTGGAATGCCTTTTTAGCTGAAGTGGTCGTCTTCCAGTGCCTGACAGAAAGGACCCTTTTTGCAGAAAAATGTGTGCTACCTTTCTCATAAGAAAACACTTTTTGAGGTTGAAACTACAAACTTTGCACAACTGCAAACGTTGACGTTGGTGCTCTGTTCTCATTGTGTCTGCGAGTATGGTACTGCTCAGGGACTGCAAACACAGCAGGGAGCTGGTGACAGCAGGGTGTTGTGAGAAGACAACATCAGTCTGTGGAAATTTCTTTCTTCTGTGAAGCACTTGCTGCTTTCCCTCTCTGAATGTCCCCACTTGGCACAGATCAACATCTAAAAAAACCACGGACTGTGCACACTCTTAAAAGACATCTTAAAAATAAATACTTAATACCCCTCACTGGTTTCATGTCAAAGAGCCCTCTCAGCCTGCCACAGATACAGGGCTTTCTGCTCCCCAGGCCACAGATAATGATTTAACTCACCATGTCAAAACATGCGATTTTTAAATTGATTTAAAACTTATTCTTTGGTGCACAGGTTGCATTTTAGAGCATTTCAGTAAAACCAAGTCTTGTGGCTATACCTACCTGACTTAAAGACAACAAGAAGGTCTTGAGAAGAATTTGGAAAAGAAAAAAAGTCATCTCAAACACATACAACAAATTAACCTTTTATAACTACGCGGTAGAAAAGTTTTCTTTGGTTACATTATAGCTGGTTGCAACATGAGAAACACTGTTATTGTACTTGGTCCCCTTTTCAACTTAAATTCCAAGAAATCTGACAGTTCTTTTCCTTCTTTACTAATGATGCTTCACTTCCATGCTTTCAGGATAGATGGGTTCAAAAGTACAAGGCAAATATTAGCAACAATCATGACATCAAAATAGTATGTCTGAACAAATAATTAAATTGCAATCCTGAGCGGACAAGTGAAAATTTACCTTCAGGAGTAAAAATAAAATGGAACAAACACCTGAAAAAAACTAAATTTTAATTGAGGAGACACAGTAGAAGGATTTGAAGTTGCATGGGTTTGACAAAGGTCACTAAGTCTCTGCTTCCACCTCCATTCCCTTTCTATCCTTCCTTCAGTCTTTTATTTCCCTCTGCACCACACAACTGAAAAGAGCATTTGGTCCAAAGTCATTAAGTATGGTATTGGGGTGAGCCACGTGTGTGGATAGGGAACTGGCTTAAATGTCACAGACAGAAGCTGTTTATGAGACAGAGCAGTTTGGGAAAGAGGGATTAGTAGAATGCCACAAGAATCAGTATTATGCCCATTTTTGTTCATTTTATATATCACTGACCTAGAGGATGAAATATGCATGAAGGTGAAGAAATTTGCTGATGAAACAAAACCGGAGAATAGAGCTTGTAAAGACGAAAGGAGAAAGGCAATAAAATTCTGAATGACAAATAGACCAGGATCACAGGCTGATACTGTTAGTGGTTTCACTGGCATCTGCAATTCATTGTAAAGAAAGATAAGGTTATGAGATGACAAAAAAATAATAAAAGGTAGTTCTCTCTCCATGGCCATATGCCACAAAACATTTAACAGGACTTGAATATGGTCCTAGTATTGGAAAGAACTTTAAAACAATCTGCAAAAGGATTAACTATATTTAAATTAATAAGGCAAGAGAGATTCTAGGATAGATGTAGTCAACAAGAGTAAGACTTGGAATAAATCATTCTAATACTACATAGGGGACTTGAAGTCACATTTGGAATGCAGCTGCAGTTCCTGTCCCTTTAGTATAAAACAGATATTTTAAGAGGGAAGATAATAAAAGGGCTATCAGAATGTTACAGAAATTCTGGAAGTTTAGTTCACAAGGAGTGAGGAGCTAGTATTCTTTCAAAAAAAAAGATCCTAAAGATGAAAATCTTTTTGAAATATACACAATGTTCAAGAGAATAAGGGAAAGAATACATCCACTTCAATTGAATGAAATACTGTGAGTTGAAGGGCATTTAGAAAAGGCTATAAGTCTATTTCCTGGTAACATAAAGTAGAGAGAGAAAAAGTAAGTATCATGACCACAACTGCTATATCAAGTGATGGCCCTAAGTGCTGCTGTCATGAAGCAGTACTGCTGTAGCAAAAGTAACTTTACATCACGTTCTGTGGGTGACTGGGCAGGTATTGGTCAGCACCACAGTTACCCAGAGAAAAAAAACAAATAGACATGTTCAAATTGTTAACATCTGCTCCTACTGCATGCTTGAACAAGCCCACATTAATGGCATAGATATTCCTTGAACAACGACTCATTAATGAGTTTTCGGAATTGCAAGGTATTGTTTATGCTCAGATTGCACACCTTGTCACAGCACATCCTTTGAAATCAAACACTATTTCACAAGGACTGCCAGGCCACTACACATTCCCTCATCTCACTGGCTTTCTTTTCAAAATAGCCTTGGTTGTTTTATCCACGTCTGATCAAACTCTTCTTGGAAACCAAAGGTTCTTACCACCTTCAGAGAAAAATAGATCAACCCACAGTTTTTCATGCATATTCTCAATACATGTGATATCTTTCAAATTATTACATGACACAACTGTTTGAAGTGACCAGATTTATAAAACGTTATATGATTTTTGCTACAATGCCATTAAATTTTTTTAAATGTACTATTTTTTTAGCCTGAATAATCTTCTCATACCAGCCTTATAACTACCAAAACCAGCTTAGTATTATTAGAATATTATCAACTTTCATTATATTTAATTTGAGAATCTGACAAGAGATAATTTTAAATACATTTTTAGTGAAATTAAAATCACAAATTGTGAAATTAATCCTAGAAGTGTCAGTTGTAATGTAATGTAATTTCACTCCCCTTGAAGTGACTCTTTATTAACTGCTACAGATTGGAATCCCGACAAAAAAAAAAAAAGGCAGTAAAATAATTTCAATACCCCACCCACCAGATAAAGTGAATTGGGAGAGATGAGTTCACTTGATTTGGTAACCACCTGCAAATACAGAGGTTGTATTCCTGTCATCTGCATTAATTACCCAAACATGACTGGCACTCATTAGCTAACACGGTCTCCAAGGTGTACAGCAGCAATGTGTGAGGTTGAAAGGAGAGAAAAAAAAAAAGGAAAAGTGAAAGAGTTATTACTTTGATGTATTTTCAAATGTGATTTTTTTTTTTAACCCCTTGCTGTGAAAGCATCAAGTGCTACAAGAGGTGGTGTTAAGAGTACAGACAATGCCACTCTTCCCTTAAAGGTCTTCCTGGTCTTGTTGGCCAAGAAGAATAATTGTAGAAAGCACGTTTTTGGGAGAGCCCCTTGCAAAGGCTCTCCTGCTTTTGATGTATTGCCTCTGCCAGTAAGAGATAACAAAATACCCCAAAACCAGGAGACACAGTAGAGAACCTAATCAGAGTGGGTAGTAGTCTGTTTTTATCACCTAGCAAGTAAGGAAACTATTTGGGCAATTTCTTCAACTTCTACAGTTTTTTCTTCTGTCATGTCCTAGTCCAATAATACATAGTTTAGGATGTAAACCTGTATTTTCAATACTCTAAAATCAAGATGCTAGATGAAAAGAATATGAATCTGGATTTTTTTTCGGGGGGGG